>JAFLJL010016907.1:4840-36447 GCA_018398815.1 Conus ventricosus
GGTGTCATTTTTTTTTTCTTCTTGATTTACTTGCTAACTCTGGTCACTGGGAATGAAGTTCGAAACAGTGTGGTCCCCCATCTACGTGTTTGAACTTTTTGTGGTTCTCAGTAGTCTATGCTGACTGCAAACAGAGTCAGTGTAGAGTTTTGTTTACATTCGTTTTCAAAGTGATTCCCTTTCAAGTCAAAAGGACGTGAAAATATTACCAACTGATTGTTCCAAAAGGATTATCATTATGGTTATTTTTTATAGCAAGGTCATCAGCATATTTATCTGGCGACACAAAAATAGGCAGTGAAGAAGGGATGTGGAGGCATAAATGGGCACACACACATACACACACACACACACGCACACACACAAACAACACACCACACACACACACCACACACACTGACGCGGTAAAGGGCCCCGAACAAGGATTTGGGGAGGGAAAAGGGAGAGGGGGGACAGGCAGGGCCCCAACCTCCCGCCCCCACCAAACCACTCGGGGAAAACAGAAAACCCAAATAAGAAATTTTATTAAAAATTAATAAAAATATCTCTTTCACCCCTAGGGGAAAAGGGGACGAAAATCAAGAAAAAGGGAGGATGAGAGATAAATTGGAAAAAAAGGGGAAAATAGAAGACGACAGCCCCCTTTAAAAGAAGTTTTCTTTGGACAAAAATAACCCAACAAAAGACCCCACACCCCTGGCCCGGGGAACAACAAAATTTTAAAACCCAAAAAATAATCTATCCCAAAAAAAAGAAAAAAGAGAGGAGGGGGGAAGAAAAAATTTAAATGAAGGAGGAACGGGGGTCAAATCACACCACACAAGCATATTCCCAACTTTCACACATTTAAACCACAATTAATAAAACCACTCATAAACCCTCACAAATCTCACACCCAAACAAAGGTCTCCCAACGCCGGGCATCCCCAAACACCCCCAAAACCCACAGCTAAAAAAAAAATTTTAGTTTTTAAAGTTTTCATGCCAAACAGGGGAAAAACCCAGGGCCCCGAAAAACCCCTTAAATACTCAGGAAGGGCTTTTCCGGGCCCCTCGTTCTTAGTAACCACGGCCCGGCCGGGCCTCCTCTTCATACAGCTCTGGGAAATGTATACCCAAGCCGGCGTCTGGACCGGCCCCCCGGGTAACCCAAGGGAAAACAAAAAACAAACCCCCCCCCTATAAAAGGGGCATTAGAACACATTTAGGTACAGCTAAAATAGGTGTGGTGCAGGCTTTTTACCGGGCAAAATGGGTTTACACCCGAAAGACTGAACCTAGTTTAATTATTTATTTCAAAAATTTCCCATTATTGTTATTATTTTTTTTTTTTTCTTTTTCTAAAAAGTTTAAAAAAAACCCCCAAATTCGTTCCCTGATAAAAACTTTTTTTGTAAAAATATTACTACCCCTTAAATCTGAAGGCCTCGGGTTTAAAAAAAACTGAAAAGGAAAACAATTTCAGATGACGGTTTAATTTGAAAATAAAATTACAACACCCCCAAAACCACATTACTTTAAAAAGGGAAAAATATAATAGTAAAATAAATAAATAAAAAAAATGAACAATAAAAAAAAAAACAAATAACAAAAGGCGGAGCAAAACCAAACCCAGGGGCCGGGGAAGGGAACGCTCGCTTCCCCGCCCCCAAGTGAGTGCGCGGAAACCTTCAAAACCGCCCCGGGGCCAAAAGTTTTTTTTTTTTCCCTTTAAATTAAAAAAAAAATTAATTTTTAAATTTATAAAACCCAAACTAGTACTCCTCTCCCTGCCGGAGAAACCAAAAATTAAAAAATGTTTAAACCAAAAGGGAAAAATAACCCGCGCGGGGGCACGCTCGGGTGTCTGACCAAATCGCTGACAAAAGAATTCACCCTTCAGGGGTAGCGCATTTAAATAAAATTTTAAACTTGCTTTTTCCAAATTTTTTAAAAATCGGGTAACGCCCGCAGCGCCGGAAACCCAATAACCCTCCACCCCGGGAAGTATGCCCCAGCACAGTCCCAAAATGACAATTTTGAAGGGAAATTTTTAATTTTATAATTTAAAACCCGATACCACTTTTGGAATGGGGACATGGGAACCCAAGAAGCACGAAAATAACTCACCAAACGGGGGGGGGAAAAAGGGGGGGGGAAAAAAGGGGGCCCCGGCGGGCCCTGATCCCAGCGACAAGACTGCCCGGAACCTCGGACCCGGACACACCCCACCCTTCACCATGGGTGGCTGACAGCTGGTCACCCCCCCAGCAAAAGGGGGCCCAATTTGAAGACTTGTGGGGCGGGAAGGGGGTTTCCTCTGTCTCCCCCCAAGCTCCACCGTCGGCAGAAAAGTGGCCTTCTAAACGGGTTATAAATGCCTCCCCAAAGAGAAGTGGTCTCTCCCCCCGTGGCCCCCAATCAGTAAAAAAAAGGTTTTTCCCCAAAACCCCAACTGCCGATCGGGGGGGAATAACTTCCAAGGGGACTCGGGGAGCTCCCCCGGGTTTTTTCACAACTTTTTAAACGGGGGTTTTTCTCACAAAAAGCAATGACATGCGGTCCCAAAAAAATCCCCCAAAACCGGGCAGGGGAAGGGGTGGGACTTTTCTCCCTGAAAATTTTGACAGCACCAGCTGCCCATCCCTTTTACCCACAATACAAAAAAAAATGAAAAAAAAAAAGAAAAAATACTTTTAAAAAAAGGGAAAGGAGGGCGTCCTTTCCGTGACAACACCCCCCCCCCAAAAGGGCCCTGTCCCCACCGAACATTCCCCTGCGGGCCTTTTTCCACCCCGGTTTGGGTTTTATAAACCCTGCGGGAGGCAAAAAAACACAAATGAAACGGGGTAAAAACCTTTGGTAATTTTCAGGTGGGGGGGAAAAAATTTTAAATGCATTGACCATAAAGTCTCCCTCCCCCTTGCCCTTCCCCAGGAATATGGGGAAACCCTAAAGGGCATAAACTTTGAAGCTCGACCCCCCAACCCTCGTCGAGGGACTTACTGGACGGATTTTGTGCAGGTGGGCCCAAGGGATGGTGGCCCAGACTCTAAAAATGAATTCCTTCCCGTAGAGATACGGATGAAGCCCCCGGGAGGGCCCCCCCACGGCGAGCCCACTCTAACTCGTTGGTGTGGAAAGTTCAATTCTGCCCCCCCTTTAACTTCTTGCTGGCATGGTTTGGGAAGCAACCTCGCCCTTTGGTTTTTGAGTAGAGCGGGCCCCGACCCCCAATTTCTGGGAGCAAATTCAAGAGCGAAAAAAAAAAAAAAAAAAAAAAAAATGGCGTCAGGGTCTCCCAATTTGCACCCATGGCGGGTCTGGATATACGCCCTTCAGCCCCGAAAGCCTTAAAACGTCTTCCTCCTTCCAACCCAATTCTCAGGCTTTCGAGCAGAGGTTTTGTGGGTTAAGGGGCTTTGCTGTCTCGGGCAAATGAGGTAAAAACTTTCGGTAATACCCGACCGGGCCCAAAAATGAAGGGAAAGCCCTTCTTAGTTTTGGGTTTGGCTGGCGCTCGTTCTTCCCACCTTTCGGGCTCGGCAAAAAGGTACCCCTTCCCAACCAACACTCCCAAAAACGGCACCTCTGCCCCCCTATCCTGCACTTAGTAGGGCTTGCGGCGATTGCCCTCTCGGAGACGAGGAAAAAATTTTTCCTGAGCAAGCGAGATGTTCCTAGGTAGGTTTCCCAAACTTAACGTTTTCCATGTTTCAGGGGCTGAGTCCCCACACAGGGTTAGGGTTCAGAGTCAAGGGCGAAGTTTCCTTTTTTTTCTTCTAAAACCCACGGGGGAAAATTTCCAGCTTGCAGGACCCCCTTTCCCTTTATACCTTTGGGGGGGTTGGGGCATGTAAAAAGTTTTTTTTTTCCCCTTTGATGAGGACACCATGCCCCAGTCCCTAATCTCCTAAAAGATTCTAAAAGGGTTCCCCCGGGACAACGCATTTTTATTGTGGTGCGGGGGTTTGAAGAAGCAGCACTTCTTTCGTTTTTTCAAACCATTTTCCCGGGCCCTTTTTGGCGTGTATGTTTTAAAACCGTTTTGACTTTGGGCCCGTTTTGGTGGGGCAAGTTTGCATGTAGTTTCCCCGCCTCTTTTTAGATCCACCCACATACCCCACTTAAACCGCAGCTCTTATTGGCCTTTCTTGGGTCCCACTGCTGACGAGCACTGCCGGGGCCCTTTACTGCCCTCCCCAAAGAGTAGCTCGAAGGGAGGGGAACCCATACTCTTTTGGGGCACTTCTCGGGTAACAAAAAAAAACCCCGGGGCGGGAAATTCTGTCCCAATCAGGGGGATTGTTTTTGGGAGAAAGTTTTTTAAATAAATTTGTTTGGGGCCCCAAATTGAAGCTTTCCCACTACCCCTTTTCCCTGTGCATGGTACGGTTTAGGGGTCCTCTGGGTTTTGGGCAGAAATGGGAACAACCCCCTTAAATCACGTCAATAAAAACGATTTTCCTTGATCCGTTTGGCCCACCCGGGCACCCCTGCCCCTTGCCCACTTTTTCCCCATAGGGCTTAGTAGGGTTTGCGGAAATCTTTTTCTTGGGGGGGTTGTGGCCTCAGGAAAACCGTGTGGCGTGCGACCGAAAACCCAATCGAAGGGTGTCCACGATCGACGCTGGAAAAAAGGGGGCCGATAAGGTCCACCCCGCCCTTTTTTCGAAGGGGTTTCCCCTTACCAAAGGAACTGTCCCAAGGGGCCCCTTGGAATGCCGTCCCTTGGGCGGGGTTTCTCTGACAATGCACGGGTTTGACAGAAACCCCCCCCCCACGGCCCCCCCCAAGGCCAAAAGAAGGTTTTGCGGGAATCCCCCTCCAGAGTCCCGTCTTTTTCCCAGGGGTCCCCGGGCCCATAGGCGGGTAAACCCCCAGATCCCAAACACTGTCCCTTAGCGCTTCTGGAACCCCAAATTGGGGTGACCTTTATTTGGTGGAAGAAAAAACTGCCGGGCAGAACCCCTTTTTTCCTGGACGAACTTGTTTTTTCCTTTGGGCCCCGCTCTGGGAGTAAAATTTTCCCCCACGAGCTTCTTATTTGTTTTTTTGGGGGGTTTTTGTTTTGTAGCCCCCTTGATCGCTGAAAGGTTTCCCTAAAGCCCCGGTCGCGTGAAGGCACTTTTTTTAAAACAAGGGTTTAAAAACCCTCTCTTTTCTTTTTCTCCCCTGCGCCCAGTGGGGGGCGCGACGAAACCCCCCTTTGGAGGTAACTCAGTGGATAGGGAAAGAATTCCACCATCCCCCCGGCAGCCGTGTTCCCAAAAGAGGGGGAGTACCCCTGGTTGCTTTCAAAGCCATCCCCAAACTTTCCCCTTAAAAAGGGGGCGTCGAGGGGGCCCTACAAGCACCTTTTAAAACCCGGAGTGGCGTGAACGAGGGTTTCAACCCCCGCGATTCGCAGGTTTTTTTCCCGAGGAGCACCTTAGGGTACAAATTTCTCGGTCAACAAAAACTGCCGTGGCCCCGTGTTTAAGGGCCCTCGACAACTTTTTCCCCGCTACTACTGACAAAAAAGGTGGGGCCCAGGTGGCTTTCCCCCTTTTCCACCCCCAAATATGCCATTTTAAAAACCTTGCGTTGTGGTTTTTTTTTTACGGTCGGGCAACACCCCCAAAATGCCCGATCCCGGACCACATAAAAAAACACGTGGGCCCTCTGCCCCTTGGTTTGCCCCTCTTCCCTTTGGGTTTTTTGGTGGTCTGCACTTGCTGGAGACGAAAACTGTCCGGGGGGAAGCCCGAAACTGTCCGGTGGCAGACGAATCCCCCCCTTGGGGTTTTTCTTGTTACTTGCCGGGGAAAAATGGTAATAATACCGTCGGTCTTTGGGCAAAAGGCCTCAGCTACCCTCAAGCCTCTGCGTAACTCCGGGGGTTGGGGCCCCACCCAACTTGCAGCGTAGATTTAGGCGAAAAACCCAATTCATGAGCTTCTCCAATAAAATAATGTCCCCAAATTTCCAAAACCTGCTTTTTCCCCCCAATAAACGAGGGGCGACGAAAACCGCTGCCAAATTTGTAGAAAAAGTTTCGTCAGGGACCTTAATGGATCGAAAAATGCCTCCTGTAGCTCTTGGGGTCATGTGGATTTAGTTCTCAAAGCGCTTTTTAGCTCGTCCTATGTCTCCTGGTGGAATATCCACGAAAGCCCTTTTCTTTACCCCTGAGGGGTTGTCACAAGATATAGACCCTTTCTTTGTTTTTTTAACTCAAAAGCTTTAGGGCCCATCTTCAAAAAAGTTCGATATTTAAATGTCAAAGACTTCCCTTTTCTTTTTATCGGGGATTTTAATCATGGGGGGGGAAAAAATTGGGGGGGAATTTTCCCCCTGACGGTGCCCGGTACAGATGCCGGAGCATTGGGGGCTCTGGAGAGATTGTCATCCTTAGTTGCGAGATGAATTCCCCTCGGGTTTTTTTCCCCGCTTTAAAAAATTTTAAACGCGGGGTTTCGAAATCGAATTCTCTTTTTCCCTTTTTGGGTTTTTTCCTCCTCTCTTTTTTTTTGTCTTCTTGTTCTTGTTTTTTTCCAAATTCCCCCCCCTTTTCCCCCTTTTTCTTTAATTTCCTTTTTTTCTTTCTCTTCTCTTTTAACCTTCTTTCCCCCCTCTAACCTTCTTTCCTTTGGGTTCCCTCTCCCCCATCCCTTTTCCCCTTCCTTTCCCCCCTTTTTCTTCTTTCTTTCTCTCTCTATTCTTTTTCTTCCTTTTCTCTTCTTTCCTTCGCCCCCCTCTTTCTCTCTCAAACCTTCAAAAAAATGGATCCGTGGAGGGTCCGGGAGGGCGCGGGAACTGTGACGGTGGGTTTATTAGGTCCTCCCTCGGAAAAAGGGTTTGGGGCGACCAACACTGGAAAAAAGGGGGGGGGAGGGGGCGTCTCCTCTGGGGATGGTGAACCAAAAGGTATGGTTTACTGAAGCGGAGACGTCCCTGGGCAGGTGGGGGTCCTTTTCCAGTAAGAACCAAAGTGAGTAACAATTTTCCCGATCCGTCCCGGGGGGTTGAAATGAGACAAGGTTTTGCTAGTCCAGGTACAAACCTGTTCCTTTTATTTAGAGCGGGTTAACCCCCCATCCTCGCCAGAAACCATTTTCCCACAAAATGGGTTACGACAATATTTTCAAGTAAAAAAAGCGGGGGAAAACGCTTCCAGGAAAAATGGGCCCATATGAAAAGTAGTTCCCCAAAAACTTGAAACCAAATAAAGTTATGACGATTGACCACAGCTAAAGGGGGAAATAAGTCTTGGTTTAAAACCAAATCAAAAAGGACAAAATGGAGTTTTTGACAAAGTGATTTCAACCCACAAATCTTCCCCCCGTCCCCATCCACCCTCAAAGGAAGGGCTACCTCCTTTTAAAAACAAAAGCCAATCCAAAACAAGGTTAAAGGGGAAAATAATTTCCTATACCCCCCTTTAAAACCGACGCAGAAAACAAAAAAACAAATGAAAGCACCCGTCCCCGGACCGAACCCCCAAACAAAAAGGTTTTTAGAAAACTCACCAAGTAAAGGGAACCCAAGACCCTTTACGAAAAAAATTTTCCTAAAACCCCAAAAATTTAAAACGCGTAAACCCAAAAAAACAGGGGATACCCTATCTCCGGTCACTAAAACCCCTATTTTGATCAAAAGGGAAAAACTCTTCCCCAAAAACCCTTTGACCCAAAAAAAAAAAACTCCTTTTGAAGACGCCCTCAACTGTCGCCAGCGAGTCGACAAACCCCGAAGGGGGGGGAAATAAGCCGGGAAACTTGAATAGAGCCAAAAGGGGCTCCTAACGAAGGAAACCGCCCCCTAAAACCCCTTTTTCCCCAAAAACAATCACTTTTGAAAAAGCAGACTGACCAAAGGGGTTTGGGGCCCTTTTTGATCCCTCGTGTAGGAACAATAAAACTAACCCAAAAAAATTTCCCCAAATTTACAAGTCAAACTGCCTGAGCAAAAAAACAAACTTTATTTATTTTACTCAGCTACGCCCCAAAGCAAATGTAACCCGGGCCCCAAAATCAATATAAATACAAAAAACGAACGAAAACACAAAAACGCAAAAGACGGAAAGAAAGGAAAGAGTAAACGGCCGGGGGACTGACTAAAAAACACAATGGAATAAATACGAGAAGACGACGCAAACGAAAAAATTTGCAAAGTGAAAAAGGAAAAACTTTACTAAACCCCCCGGGTGATATTAAAACCCCTGCAAACCCAAAACGCCTAGCCTGGAATTTCAAGCTGACCCGTTACGGCGCGCAGTGGCAAGCCCACGCGAGCACGCCTGAACTTTTTGTAACCCCCGCGGTGGAGTGGTAGGGGGGGTGGGGTTTCACTGTAAGTTTTAAGGTGGCGTAATGGTAAACCCCAATTTAACCAAGCCAACCCCTTTAATCCACACACACAAAAACTTTTTTTTCTTTTCCTTTTTGCAACCCCCACACCACCATTAAAAAGTGTAAAATTTTAAAAACAAGAAAAAAAAAAAAAATAGTAGTGAGTGGAATAGATAGAAGAGAAAAGCCTATCTAAAGGGAGAAAACTCCTTAAATACAAACAAATACAGAAAACCTTTCCCCCAGTGTAAACAAAAATAAAACACCAAAAAATAAATACTTAAGTATTTTTTAAAAGGACAGGGGGTGTTTCCAGCTATTTTCCGCAGCAATTTAACCAATAAAAACCCAACCGGGTCCTTTCCTACTTTTTTCTGCGCAATCTCAGTCGTATTTTTGGGGAAGGAAATCAGGCAAGCAAAATACGGCTAACCAAAGTCAGAAAAAACCCTGACGCTGTAGAACCCGCACCCAAAGGAAACCCAAAAACAAATCCCCACCCTTTCCCCTCCCCTTACCTATTTTTAAAAAAACAGTAAAAATTAAGGGTTAAGTTTACCCACACCGCGATAAATTTTAGAAAAAAAAAAAAAACGAACAAGCAAAGGGGGCGGGGTAAGGCCGGCGGCCAAGGAAAGGGAAAAAGGACTTTCCGGTCACGGCAACCCCGGGAAACCCCTCCGCCCCGCGGGAGTCCCCCTTTACGGTGGGACTCCGGCCAGCCAACCACCCACTTAATACAACACAGCCCTGAGGGGTGGGGCGGTAGTCGAGATTTTCTGTGGGAAAAACCCGACCAACCCTCCCCAATTCCAAAAACCCTTTACATCCCGGACGAGCCCCCAAAAAATCGCGGTCGGGCCAAAGTATCAAGGATGTTTAGGATGGAAAAGGAAGGGGACAGGCAGGGCACAAAACTCACCCCCCACCCACCAAACCCACTCGTTGGAAAAAAAGTAAACTAAAAAAGCCAAATTTTTTAAATTAATGAAAAAAATCCCATTCACACCTAGTGGGGGAAGGGAAACAAAAAAAAAGAGGGAGGATAGAGAGATAAATAGGAAAAGAAGGAAAATAGAAGAGACCGGGCCCCCTAAAGAAGATTTCTTAAAGGACAAAATAACCCAACAAAAGACCCCACACCCGGCCGGGAAAAACAAATTTAAACAACCCCTAATCTATCCCCAAAAAAAAGGAAAAAAAAAAGAAGAGGGACAGGGGGAAAAAAACCCAAATTTAAAAGAAGGGGGAACCCGGGGCTATCACACCCCCCAAAAAGCAAAAAATTTAACCCCCCCCCCCTTCACACACTTACACAATTCATGAACATCATTTTACCCTCACAAACTCCCCAGCCAAACAGAATTCCCCCCACCCGCCGGCTCACCAAACACCACCCTACACGCAAAAAATAAACTTAGCCCTTTAAAATCTTTTAAGTCCGAACAGGGGAACACCCGGTTTATCCCCAAAAAGTGTACCAAAGGGCGTTTTTGGCCTCGTTCTTAGTCCCGGGCAGCGTTCCGGGTCCCCTTCCTACAGCTCTTTGGAAAAGTATTCCAGACGGCGTTGGGGGCCGGGGACCCCTCAACCAACGGAAAAAAAGAAACAAAACCCCCGCCCTATAAAAGGGGGGCCTTAGAACAAAATTCAGGTACCTGAAATAGGTTTTAGGTGCAGGCTATTTCCTGGCGAAATGGGCTACAAAACCCCAAGACTGAATGTTTTAAAAAATTTATTTCACATTTTATTATGTTATTTTTTTTTTTTTTCTTCTTTTTCTAATGATTAAAAAAAAAAACAAATTGTTTACCTGATGAAACTATTTTTTTCATAATTTTAAAACCCCTTCCCAAACGAAAGGGCCCGGGGATATAAAATGCCAAAGGAAAAAAAGTCAGATGACGTGTTAATTGAAATAAAATTACCCAAAACACCCCTTACCCCATTCACATTTAAAAGGAAAAATCATATAAAATAAATGATAAAAAAAAATGAACCCAAAAATAAAAAAAATAGACAAACAGCGGGGCGAAACCAACCCGGGGGGCCCGTCGGAAGGAAAGTCTTCCCCACCCCCAAGGGGAGTCGCGCGGTAAACCTCAACACCCCCGTCCGGGCCCGAAATTTTTCTCTTTTCCCTTTAAATTAAAAAAAATAAATTTAATTTATAGAACCAAACTAGCAAACCCTTTTCTCTGACGGAGTACACAAAAAAAAGAATGATTCAGCCAAAAAATGGAAAAAAAAACGCGCGCGGACGCTCTGGTTGAACCAAATCGCTGAAAGAAAATGCAACCCTTCCGTAGCGGGATTTAGGGAAAAAAATTTTAAAAATTGCTCTTCCTATTTATAAAAACGCTAACGCTCGCCAGGGGCGCCCAAACCCACAAAAATTCCCCCCACCCGGAAATACTGCCCCCGCAAGTACCAAAATGAAGAAAATTTTTAATTTAAAAAAAATTAATTTTAAAAATTTACAAACCCATCCCCTGTGGGAAAGCGACATGGAACCAAGAAACCCGAAAATAAACTCACCAAAGGGGGGGTTTGGGAAAAGGGGGGGAAAAAAAGGGGCCCCGGCCGGCTATCCTCAGGGACAAGGAAATGTCCGGGAAACCCCGGAGCCGAAAAGCCCACCGCCCTTTCCCCTGGGGTGGGTGAAAAGCTGGTCACCCCCCCGAAGAGGGTCAAGGTTTAAGACTTGGTGGGGAGGGAAAAGGTTCCTCTGTCTCACCCCAAAAACCCACCCCCGTCAGGCAGGAAAAAGTGGCCCCCTTTGTCACGGGTTATGAAATGCCTGCCCAAAAAAAACGGGGTCTCTCCTCGTGGTCCAAACCGAAATTTAAAAATAAAATTTTCCCCCAAAAGCCAACTGCCGATTTAAAGGGGAATAACTTCCAATGACTCAGTGAGTCTCCAGGGTTTTCACAAAATATACTGGGAAAAAAAACAAAAAAACAATTTCTGCGGTTTCCAAAAGGGTGCCGCAAACCCCCGGGCGGGGTAGACTTTTCTCCCCGAAAAGTTGACAGGGACACAGCTTCCCATCCCTCTTTTTCCCACACATCAAAAAAAAATGATAATAAATTCCCAAAAAAAATTAAAAGAAGGATGGGGGCTGTCCTTCCCTGACACAACCCCCACACACCAAAACCCCACACCGCACGGGCGCAGCATGCACGCATACGCAATGCACACACAAAGCCTCTCTCTCCTCCTCTCCCCCTCCTCTCCCTCTCTTTTTCTCTCTTCACACACACACACCAAACACACACACACACACACACACACAAAACACACACACACATTCACACGTACACACCACGCACAAAACGCAATGCACAAATGCACACAAAATGCCCCCTCTCCCCTCTCTCTCTCCCCTCCCCTCTCTCTCCCCTCCCCCTTCTCTCTCCTCTCTCTTTTGTGTGTGTTTTGTGAACAACACACACACACACCACACACAAACACACACAACCCCCCAGGGCCCCCTCAGCAAAAGTTCAACGCTTGGCAAAAGGGGGTGGCATCAGGTGGTTTAGCAAACAAATTGCTAATTACTCACGGGGGCATAAGGGCCCCGACGCTTTTCCCCAAAGGGGAATAATTGTTTCAAAGCCCCTCCTCCCAAATTGCTGACGACAGTCACACGGCGTTGGCACCCCTGGTATGGTCCGCCATGATGGCTTCGCTTCCACACATCAACACATGTGGCCCTTCCCTCACTCCCCCCTAACCAGACCAAAACAGATTAATGTTTTAGTGTGTGTGTGTGTGTGTGTGTGTGTGTGTGTGTGTGTGTGTGTGTGTGTGTGTGTGTGTGTGATCTCTCTCTCTCTCTCTCTCTCTCTCTCTCTCTCTCTCTCTCTCTCTCTCTCTCTCTCTCTCTCTCTCTCTCTCTCTCTCTTGTTGTTGTTGTTGTTGTAGTTGTTGTTGTGGTGTTGTTTTTGTTGTTCCTCTTTCTTCTTCTCTTCCCACCTGGTCCATCAGTTCTGGCCGCTCCCTTCCGCCTCTCCTCCTATGGTCTGCCCGACCTGTAAATAATCGTGTTGATCTTATGCCATTCATTCACCACTTTGGCTTCACAAGGGGAGTATTGTGCATGTTTATGTCTGTATTTTTTTGTCGCTGAGGAAGGCATTTTGCCGAAAATTTTCTTGTCCTGTTTTGTGTCGTGCATTAAATCGTCGTTACTTCACACTTTGTTTTGTGTGCTCTTCTGCGTTTTTGTCGTGTTTCAGTAACGCCGCAGTTTGTTTCATTTGCCGTTTGATCTTATGCCTGGTCATGTCACGTCATATTCTGGCACAGGCTTAGACGGCTTTTTACCTGCTTTCTAAACGTTTCCCCTTTTTGCCTGCTGTGTACAGATTTTAAAAAAATACTTTATGCTTGGGTGAGCAGTATATGCCACAGTCTAAATTCTACTGAAATCAGTCATAAAATCTTTCCCAATGTTTGTTGATTTTTTAAATTGCAAAGTGTTGTAACGATAAAAGCTGGTGATAAACTTGAGAGATTAATAATTCTGTTAAGTGTTTGAGAGAGAGAGAGAGAGAGAGAGAGAGAGAGAGAGAGAGAGAGAGAGAGAGAGAGAGAGAGAGAGAGAGAAGACAGACAGACAGACAGACAGACAGACAGGAGACAGACAGATACAGAGAGAGAAAAAAGGAGGGGGGGGGGGTAACTTAGTTTTGGCAAAGATATATCAATTTCATAGAATGTCTTATCGTTGTTGATTAGGCCTACTTAATGTTAACAGATGGTTACTGATTTGACTGCATCATATCTATGCAGAGTTATACAAGTTTTGATCACAGCACCTCAGTCTTATTCTTCAGTATTCAAGGCTGGGCAATTCTAATGATTATAACCATGCGTTCTTCTTAAATATAAGTTGTTAAAACCAATGAGAATTTCCTTTTTTTTTAATCTTCTGTGCACATTTCTACAAGAGTTTTACGTTTCTCAAGATTCTGAACCATAGCACATTACATATTCCAGAACTGGTCCACCTAGGAAATTTGAACAGTTTTACCATGATACTAATATCCTTGATTTTGAACTGAACAGGCCTACAGTGTGCAATGATCCCTGCTGTTTCATTTAAGTGATGTGCTGTTCATAATTAACAGTTTTGTCAACCATGACTCCTAAGCCTTTTTCCACCTCAATAGTTTGTATTTCACAGCTATCAATGTCATATGTCAAATTTGGGCGTGACTAACATTACCCTGCACAACTGACCTTCAGCACAAACTCCTGGAATACAACTGGATACATTCTCAGGGTTGGTTTTTTTTCTACCATGAACCAACTCAGGACGGGTAAGACTTCTCTGTCAGCACTGGACTCAAGCACCAACAGTTTGTCTCTGTCCTTGAAGGGAACCTGCCTCCTTTCTTTGGGGGTCTTATACATGACATCATCGGTTACGTCTTAGGATGGACATAGGCGCATGACGGATTTAAGATTCATAGCATCATACACTGGCGTTATTTTACAAATATGCCAGATTTTACATGATCTCATTATGGATGATATTTGCCAGTCATTTGTCTACTTAACCGTTAGCCGTTCTGTGTAGGTAGAAAATGCAGGCGCCACTGAACGCCCAATGGTCACCACCAGTGCATAGTATAGTGGTGGGTTTCCTCTATGAGTTGATGTTGACATCACTATGGTAGTCAGGGACACACACTTTGTAGTAGGCCCTTTTCGAGGGATGGCTTGCTCACTTGCTTCTTTGCTTGACTGACGGATTGATCAATGGATGGATGGGTGGACTCATCCATAGATTTTTGTTTTTTTTAATTCCTAGAGGAAACACATAAATAAGAAGACGTTTTTCCCATCTGGTCATCGTCCCTTCAGTGAGAGAGCGCGTGCGCACGTATGTGTGTATGTGTTCGTGTTTGTGTGTGTGTGTGTGTGTGTGTGTGTGTGTGTGTGTGTGTGTGCGTGCGTGCGTGCGTGCGTGCGTGCGTGCGTGCGTGCGTGCGTGTGAGAGAGAGAGAGAGAGAGAGAGAGAGAGAGAGAGAGAGAGAGAGAGAGAGAGAGAGAGTAAAAGCAGACCTTCAAATAAAAGGAGAAAGCACATACATCTGGTCTCCTGCGTAAAAAAAATAAATGCATAAATAAATGGTCACACACACACACACACACACACACACACACACACACACACACACACACACACACACACACACACACACACACACACACACTTCGTCGAGACGACGAAGACCATCTGGTCATCCTGGGATCGGGGGTGAGTGCGTAGATGGCTGGTCAGGCCGATCTGCGCCCGGAAAGACCTATCACAGTATGGACAGGGGATGGTGGCAGCAGCTGGAGATCTGTTGACACTGGTCTTCCTGATCATCCTGCGCTGCTCAGCTGCAGCAATTCTGTTGCTTTCACAGGTTTCTGCACCTTTGCGGACAACTGATCGCCACCCGTCTCTGTCCCGGGCAGTCTGTTCCCATGTTGTGTGGCTGATGTTCAGGATCAGGATCAGGATCAGGATCAGGATCAGGGGCGTTGTATCAATACAACTTAGCCTATTTAGGCTTTTTACGCCCCTTCTGTATGTATATATCCTTCTTTTTTTTTCATAACCGTTGGTCCAGTCATAGGCTAGCTCAGACTTATTATCCATCAAATTCATATCTAATTTTTGTGAATAATTCATGTTTATCTATGAGGTTCTTAAAAACATTAATACTAGGTGCACGTTTGATGTTAAGTGTTAGTTTATTCCAAAAGTTGGTTACTCTATTAGTAAAAGTAAATTTTCTTAAATTCGTTCTAGAATATTTTTTTAATATCTTATCTTCACTGTTCCTTGTAACATTCTTCTGCGTAGTACAAAAAAGCATGCTTTATCAACATCATCAATTTCATTAAATATCTTGTATGCTTGAATCAAGTCACCTCTTATTCTTCTTGCCTTAAGTGTTGGAAGTTGCAGATATTTTAATCTTTCCTGATATGAGTAATCTTTTATATTATGAATCATTTTGGTTGCTCTTCTTTGTACCTGTTCTAGAGCTTCTGATTGTCTCTTTAGCATTGGATACCATACAGTGTTGCCATATTCAAGAACAGGTCTAACTAGTGTCTTATATAATTGCAAAAAAGTGTCCTTTTCCATAAATGTAAAGGTTCTTTTTATTATTCCAATCATTCTGTTAGCTTTATTAATACTATTTACAATATGATTGTCAAATAGTAAGTTTTTGTCAAAAGTCACACCTAGGTCTTTCTCTTCTTCCCATTTAGATACTTTTATTTCCTTGCCCCCAATTTTCATTATATATTCCTTTTGTGGGTTTGTTTTACCAATATGAAGTACTTTACATTTTTCTGCATTAAAATATAGGTTCCAAGTATCAGACCACTGTACTAATGTTTCAATATCCTTTTGTAATTCCTTATGCAATTTTGGAGAGTTATACAGTTTTGTGTCATCTGCAAAGACTTTACATGTACTCTTTAATTCTACAGGGAGATCATTTATAAACACCGTAAATAATATTGGTCCCAAAATACTACCTTGTGGTATCCCACTAATAACATCAGCACTATGAGAGAAGGAGCTACCAATCCTTACCTTCTGAGTTCTTTTTGATAAAAAGTCTCTAACCCAACCAAGTATATTTCCTATTATTCCATAAGACTCTAATTTCTTTAAAAGTCTTTCATGTGGTACTGAATCGAATGCTTTTCTAAGTCTAAATACAAAACATCTATATTCTCTCCTTTATCTATCTCCTTTGTGAAGTCTTCCATCACTTCTAAAAGTTGAGTCACACAAGATTTTTTTGCACGAAATCCATGCTGACACTCATGTGGCTGGACAGAAGTTTACTTCTGCAAATGTGTAATATTCATGCTCTTGAAGAGCATGTTTTGTTTTATTGTGGCTATTTTTATTCTTTTGTGTGTAGTTGAGCTGATAAGGGTAGTGTAAGTGCATAGGGATTTCAGTGAATTCTGAGCCTTTTGTAGTAGAGCTGATAAGGGTTGTGCAAGTACATAGGGATTTCAGTGATTTCTGATCTTTTGTCAAAAGAGTTATCCGACTTGGTGCCAAGTTTAGCGTGGTTCCAGAATTATCTTTAGAATTCCAGTGGATGAGTAGGAATACCATAGTGGTTTGTGGATATAATCAGTCTACTTGGCATAATCTCTGTTTAGGAAGGTGCACAAACTACCAGACATTAATGGATATTTATTCACGGTAATGACAAAGCAGTGATTAATACTGCCATTTACTGAAGTTCAGGGCCTAAATTTTGCTGCGTATTAGCAGTTGGTGTGAACTGGAGGCATTAATACCAGCGTCCCGCCAGAACGCGATCTTTTTTCCCCACTGCTTGTCACAGCCAACAAAGGGTTTGCCGGTTCGTCTGATAACGGGAGACCGGTTTTATGCCGGTTAGCCCAAAGCACCAAGGCAAAGAGGATGCCTGTTCCACACCAGAGAGGTGGCCGGGACAGATGAACGGGTGTGTCAACACCCTGTCCTGAGGTTCGCTTGCCTGGCTTGGCTTGGCTTGGCTTGGCTTGGCTTGGTTGATTGACTGAATAAAACGAAAATGTCCAACACGAGTGCGGTCTTGGGTGATGGACGGATGACTCTCCCCCCTCTACCCTTGACCTCTCACAAAATGGCGCTGCGAGCAGGATGAACGAGTGCCAACCTCAGGACGCGGGATCAGGCCCTTGGATGTGAAGCCACAGCAAGGAAGGTTTTTTATTTTTTATTGAAATTTTGAATTTATGCTATGGTGCGGTGGAGATGGCAGGCCAGATCATTGTTCTGCGAAGGAGCTGACCCGGTAGCTGATTTCAGCATGATGGGAAGCTGTCATGGCACAGTGATTAAATGATGTATCTGATTATTGTGAATTGATATGTTTGTTTCTCTTTTTTTTGATGGAAGGACCACCCTGATATGACCCCGTTGACCCAGCTGAAAGGATGAGTGCCTCATCGGACGGTGAGGGGCTCGTATTGAGTGGTGGGACGTGATCCCTTACAGGTCGAGGAAAGGAGACCTCACCCTGCGCAGGATGTTTGCCAGTTGATATGGACTGTAGTCACTGACTGTTGTCACGAGTTGTCACGAGGCCTACGTCGTCTAGGGTGGCGGAATTACTCATTTATTTATTGTCGTTGCTGTTGTCGTGTATCCGTCCCTTGATGTGGCTTGTGGTGCGGTTGCACCTTGGTGTAGTTCAGCTCAACTTCGGTTTGCTTTCTCTCTCTCTCTCTCTAATTCCCTGCCGTGCTATTCATCCTGCAGGTTCATGGGTGGCTGGTACCTTTCTCTCGAACTTGCTGTCTATCGGCCTCTCGCCTGTCTTTTACCTGTCGCACGTGCTTCATTTCTTTTAGCTTGAAGTATGCTCACTCTGTGACGTAGGTGGCATGTTGGCCCCCATCGCTGAGGGAGGTTAGCTCTTCACTCGAGCGGAAGATGTCTCTGGGAGCGCCTGCTCCGGTCTTGGTTCTTCACCGTATCATCGAGGGTACAGTCGGTATCTTCAATTCCTACAGTCGGCCTGTAGGAGAGGGACATCACTTCTTCTTTCTCCGCATCTGCGCTTTGTCTCTCGACTGGACAGAGGGCAGAGAGAGTCGTTTGACCCGCCTCTTCTGGGTCACCCACGGGTAGCTGGTAAGCATCAGTTTCGTGGTTTGTTTGTTTTGGTTTGTTGTTGTTAGCCGGCTTATTCTTCTCTTTTGCGCAATTTTCTTTGTTTTCAAAATTGTAAAAGAAATATTGTTTGAGACCTTTTCTCTGGTTAATTCATCTTTAACCTGGCCATTCTAAATTATATCCAAAATTCTTTCTCCTGTTTATGCATCTGGTGATGCGGTAGTCGGTGGGGATGGGAGAGAACCTGGTGATTCAGGGTTGGAACTTGCTTGGGTCTCGCTCGTCCGCCCCTGTCACATTCGCCGGACTCTTATTCTTCGGCCACCGTCTGTTTGTGTGTGCAAGGAGAACGGGGTTTTATGTTCGCGAGTGTGCGTACGCATGATTTGTCGTTCGGAGCTTGGTTGGAGATTTGTGTTATTTTGAAATGTGGCTATAAAATGTGACAATTATGCCATTGAATTATTATTTGCAAATGTGGTGGCAGTTATTAAGCGATGGTCGCTGTGTTGGTTTATTTCCTAAGAAAGGAAATTGTTAACGTGAGGGGAGAGAAGGGTGAAGAAAATTTCATATTTGTTTTATAGCCTGTTGATTTAATGCAGTCCCTTACCTGCTTCATGTGAGAAGACTTTAACGATTTGATTGGTTACTGTGTTATGCTCAGGTCTGTGTTGAGCTGGGGCGTTGGTGCGTTTGGTAGACTTCCCCTCGCCCATCATGCGAGTGGCTGTTAAGATTTAGCAGCATGGGTCAGACTGTACTGACGGCGGGGTTCCAGTACCCTTCCTTCTTTCTTCCTTCTTCCTTCCCTCCCTTTCTTCTCTCCTCCCAGCTACGTTTCCCCCCCCCCCCTCCCGGGGCCTTCACCCGGAGTCTGGACTGGATGGTGCCACGTGCTGGTTGAGGCCACGCTCTGGCTGGGACCGCGGACTGGATGGTGCCACGTGCTGGTTGAGGCCACGCTCTGGCTGGGACCGCGGGACTGGATGGTGCCACGTGCTGGTTGAGGCCACGCTCTGGCTGGGACCGCGGACTGGATGGTGCCACGTGCTGGTTGAGGCCACGCTCTGGCTGGGACGGGACTGGATGGTGCCACGCGCTGGTTGAGGCCACGCTCTGGTCGGGACCGCGGACTGGTAGAAAAGCCCGCCGGCTTGACTGGCCGGCCCTGATCCCCGTCCAGGACCTCCAGTAACAACGCCACGTTTACCCCCCCCCCCCCCCCCCCTCCCCCCCGGGACGCGCTCTTCACTGCCTGCTTGTGTGTCGAGGGTGTCGGCTTTGAGCGACTCCCTTCAAGAACGACCCGGTTCGGAGCACCTAGTGCGACAGGGTGCTCCCAGTAGACTTGACGGAGGCAGGGGTGTGGAGGCACTCCAGGGTGTGGGAAGGGATGGATGCTGGAAATGTTTCTTTATAATTGTGTATATGTCATATGTGCAGGAATGCTGTAATTGTGATTGTGTACGTCGTATGGTGAAATGTTTATTTATAATTGTGCATGTTGTGTGTGTTGGAGTGCTTGATTGTGATTGTGCATGTTGTGTGTGTTGGAATGCTTATTTATGACTGTGTGTGTTGGTGTGAATAAATGGGGTGTTGTATCGTAATCTTCTCGTGTGGGGCTCTTGCGGGGCGTGTGAGGTCAGGCACTCCCTTCACTCCCATCTAGACCGATCCTGTCAGGGCAGACCCCCAGGGGTCGGTCGTGACAATTGTGGGGGCTCGTCCGGGATGTGAAGGGCTCTGACTGTCTCTCTCGTTTCGCGGAGTACCTGTTTAGGTTTGTCTGTTTTGTATATGTTTAGTCAGTTTGTCGTGTTTGTTCGTGGGTGGTTGGCTGGGTGACTCTAGCGTGAAGGGAGTCTTGGTGGCCTGAAGGAACATCCGGTGTGACCGGGGGGTCGAGGTGAGCCCGAGGGGAGTCGACCGCGTCCAGACCTCCTTCCGCCGGGTACCTCACGCAGGTACGGCCGTAAGTCTTGCCTTTCTGTTGCCGCTCAGTCTTCCATTCCTGTTGTGTATTTAGCCAGTTTTGTTTTTTTTTTCTCTACCGGGTTATTGAGTACAGGGGGTTGTATCGGACGTTAGTGTCATTTTTTTTTCCCTCTCTCCGGATTCCGTGCCTGTTTGTTTTTTCCGGCCAGCCCCACCGCACTGTTGCTCGTGCTGTGGAGCGCGGTGTTGCCAGAGTGGGGGCAGCCGGACATAGTTTTTGTTTTGTTTTTTTTTTTCGGTGAGCCCCCCCGCACTGTTGCTCGTGTTGTAGAGCGCGGTGTTGCCAGAGTGGGAGCAGCCGGTACTTGTCCGCACACACGCACACACATACATACACACATATACACACACCCCTAAATATTTGTTTTTCAAGTGGATTGTCTTTCCCCTGTATTTGATAACTGTAGGATATAGTTGTCATGGCAACGTCCGGTGCTGGTGGTATGGCTACTCGGGCGTCGAAGAAGAAGGGTCTTCTAAATGTAGTCCCCACTATTAGTACCAGCACTTCGACTACAGTGACTTCCACTTATTCCAGTGCTGTAGCCGATAGTCCAGCGAGTACTTTCACTTCTTCTTCGCTAGGGGATTTTCCTGCTGAGACCCCGACTGGCACTTCGTCGGAAGCGTCAGAGTATAGCGAAGCAACTGTGGGCTTCTGTTGAGTCGCAGAAACCAAAGCCCCCTATTCTCCATGCTTCCCCTCGTAAGGAGTATGCCCCGGGGGATTTCCCTCATGGGAAGGTCGAGACCCAAGGGACGGGTCAGACGGGTCATCCTCCAGTGTCGGGAGTGGTGAATCCCTCCCAGGACATCACCTCTGTCCTGATGTTCCTAGAGCAGCAGCGACGAGAAGAGGCTGCCCGACAGGAGGCCCTTCGTAGGGAAGAGGCTGCCCTTCGTAGGGAAGAGGCTGCTCAGCGTAGGGAAGAGTTGGATAGGATGGAGGCTCTGCGCCGAGAGGAGACTGACAGACAGGAGATTCTGCATAGGGAAGAGGCTATGCTGCGCAGAGAAGAGGCTGCCGACAGGTGGCCCTTCGTAAGGAAGAAGCTGCCCGACAGGAGGCCCTTCGTAAGGAAGAGGCTGCCAGACAGGAGGATCAGCGTAGGGAAGAGGCTGCTCAGCGTAGGGAAGAGGCTGCCAGACAGGAGGCTCAGCGTAGGGAAGAGGCTGCCCTCCGTAGGGAAGAACTAGACAGGATGGAGGCTCTGTGTAGGGAGGAGATGGAACAACTTCTTTCGCCGGTCTCCCGCATCTGTAAGTCAGGGGGTTAATCACCAGGCAGGTGATAGAATTAGAGCCCAAAGTTAAGCTTCCAGAGTTCAGACCTAGTGAGGACATTGATATGTTCCTAGAGCATTTTGACAAGGTTGCTAGTTCATACCAATTGTCTGAGGAACAAAAGGCATGCACCTTTTTTCTGGATTATCTGGTGCTGCAAGGGAGTGTGTTCTCACTCTAAATGAAGGCGCGTTCTTATGCAGACATGCAGTTGGCTCTGCGTAAGCGTTTCCACCTTACCCCAGAGACGTACAGGAGGAAGTTCAGGTCCATGAAGAAGAATAACGACGAGACCTTCGTGCAGTTTGGTGATAGGCTGCGCAAAACGCTAGGGTACTGGCGTCAGTTGGCCAAGTTGGAGCTGGAGGATCTGATCCCCATTGAACAGTCTCACCAACACTGTGTCCCCAGAGTTGAGGATCCGGATAGGCGAGACAGCACCTCAGGATTTCGCGGCTGCGATTCATACCGCTGAGGTGTTTGCTGAAGCTCGCAGGGCTTATGGGCATCGCCCAGATACGGAGAGGAAGCCCTCCACAGGATTTAGTGGCAATAAGGCGCCGACAACTGCTAGCGGGGTGAACAAGGCAGGAGTTCATCGGGGATTTCAGCGCCCCGACTGTGTTTTCTTTGTGGTCGTCCTGGCCACATTAGGAAAGTATTGTCCTAAGCCGCTGGTAGTCGTGGGGCTGGTCCTTTCCCACGTCCTCGTGCCTCGGCTAACGTGGGTTCCATCCCAGCTTCTGGTGATTCAGAGTGGCCCAGTGTTTCTCTCTGTTGTTGGTTCCTCCTTGGTCGACACCATCAGGGATTCGGGAGCATCAACGATCTTTGTGGATAAGAATTTGGTTTCCCCTGAGGCCCAGCGGGGCGTAGTTATGATGTGTGCGGGTTGGAGGCTGGTTTTACCCCCACCCGTCCTTCTGTACTTATTCCTATCTCCACCCCCTACTTCTGTGGCGAAGTATGGGCCATCACGGTGGAGCGACCTCTGTATTCCCTTATCATAGGGAATACTATCACCTTCGCAGACGGACGCAGTCATTTCCGTGTCTACGGATTTGCCCGTACAGGCGTGTGTGGGAGTCACCACACGCGCCAAGCTAAGAAGCAGGAACAGGAATTGCGTCCCGTTCTTCAGCCGATCTCTAACGAGGTTCTGGCAAGGGCCGATCCCGCTAGCATTATCCGTCTTCAGGCCAGGGACTTGGATGGTCCAACGCCTACGACAACTTGTGGATCGTCCCGCTCAGTCGGCCCGACACGCCAAAGGTGAGCTTCAAGCTCCACAAGGGGATCCTCTTTAGGGTTTTCACTCAGGCAGATCGTGTGGCCAAACAGCTTGTTGTTCCCAAAGCTTGAGAGAGTCTGTTCTCCGGCGGGCCCCACGATTCCCCCATGGCAGGTCATATGGGCTCCAAGCGGACTCTCGAGCGAGTAAGACAAGACTTCTTTTGGCCAGGGATGAACTCACAGGTTAGGCAGTACGCCGCAGTTGCGATGTCTGCCAACGGACAACGCCTAAGGGTCGCTTGAAGCGTGTTCCCTTAGGGTCAGTGCCTCGGGTTTTGGGGATGCCCTTCAGCAAGGTCGGTGTCGACCTGGTGGGACCCATTAATCCTCCATCCGATCGCGGTCACCGCTACACTTCGGTAGTGGTAGAATCTGCGAGTCGATACCCAGAGGCTGCCCCGCTTAGGACTATCGATACCCCTACTATTGCTGGGCTCTCCGGCAGATTTGGACACGCACTGGCGTGCCAAGAAGAAGTACGGCCGGAAGTTTGTACTGGAGAGCGATCATCATCCTCTCCAGTGCTTGGACCGGATCCGGCCAGTCAGTCGTCGACTCATGAGTTAGGCAGTGGAACTGCAGAGTCATTTTCGTCATATCAAGGGTTCCTGTAATACGGATGCTGACTATCTTAGCCGAGCTCCGTAGTCAGCACATTGGAAAATCGGTCAGAGGGACACTTCCCCTCAACCAGGGTTATATCCCTTTTGGTCTCTGTATCAGGTGTAGTGACAGTTTTCACTTCAGTGATGTTAACGGTAGTGAATCACCAATGGTTCGGATTGTTATTTCATGGTTGGAAGGTTTGCTTAGTTGTTTGATCAATGTAGTATTATGTATTTCCCTGTGTGATTCTATTGTAGAATGTTTGTATTGGATTCATCGTACTCTGTCGATCACAGAGAGTCGGGTTCGGTCCCATTGTTGTGAATTCGCACATGCGTCAAGGTTCAAAGGAGCACTGTATCTCAGAGAAACAGATGCTTTTAGAAGGGGGGTTTGTCACGAGTTTGTCACGAGGCCTACGACGTTTGACCCATCTAGGGTGGCGGAATTACTCATTTATTTATTGTCGTTGCTGTTGTCGTGTATCCGTCCTTGATGTGGCTTGTGGTGCGGTTGCACCTTGGTGTAGTTCAGCTCAACTTCGGTTTGCTTTCTCTCTCTCTCTCTCTAATTCCACTGCCCGTGCTATTCATCTGCAGGTTCATGGGTGGCTGGTCCTTTCTCTCGAACTTGCTGTCTATCGGCCTCTCGCCTGTCTTTTTACCTGTCGCACGTGCTTCATTTCTTTTAGCTTGAAGTATGCTCACTCTGTGACGTAGGTGGCATGTTGGCCGCCATCGCTGAGGGAGGTTAGCTCTTCACTCGAGCGGAAGATGTCTCTGGGAGCGCCTGCTCCGGTCTTGGTTCTTCACGTATCATCGAGGGTACAGTCGGTATCTTCAATTCCTACAGTCGGCCTGTAGGAGAGGGACATCACTTCTTCTTTCTCCGCATCTGCGCTTCTGTCCTCTCGACTGGACAGAGGGCAGAGAGAGTCGTTTGACCCGCCTCTTCTGGGTCACCCACGGGTAGCTGGTAAGCATCAGTTTCGTGGTTTGTTTGTTTTGGTTTGTTGTTGTTAGCCGGCTTATTCTTCTCTTTTGCGCAATTTTCTTTTGTTTTCAAAAATTGTAAAAGAAATATTGTTTGAGACCTTTTCTCTGGTTAATTCAATCTTTAACCTGGCCATTCTAAATTATATCCAAAATTCTTTCTACTGTTTATGCATCTGGTGATGCGGTAGTCGGTGGGATGGGAGAGAACCTGGTGGATTCAGGGTTGGAACTTGCTTGGTCTCGCTCGTCCGCCCCTGTCACATTCGCCGGACTCATTCTTCGGCCACCGTCTGTTTGTGTGTGCAAGGAGAACGAGTTTTATGTTCGCGAGTGTGCGTACGCATGATTTGTCGTTCGGATGCGTGGTTGGAGATTTGTGTTATTTTTGAAATGTGGCTATAAAATGTGACAATTATGCCATTGAATTATTATTTGCAAATGTGGTGGCAGTTATTAAGCGATGGTCGCTGTGTTGGTTTATTTCCTAAGAAAGGAAATTGTTAAACGTGAGTGAGAGAAGGGTGAAGATAATTCATATTTGTTTTATAGCCTGTTGATTTAATGCAGTCCCTTACCTGCTTCATGTGAGAAGACTTTAACGATTTGATTGGTTTACTGTGTTATGCTCAGGTCTGTGTTGAGCTGGGGCTGTTGGTGCGTTTGGTAGACTTCCCCTCGCCCATCATGCGAGTGGCTGTTAAGATTTAGCAAACATGGGTCAGACTGTACTGACGGCGGGGTTCCAGTACCCTTCCTCTTATTCCTTCTTCCTTCCCTCCCTTTCTTCTCTCTCCCAGCTACGTTCCCCCCCCCCCCCCTCCCGGGGCCTTCACCCGGAGTCTGGACTGGATGGTGCCCACGTGCTGGTTGAGGCCACGCTCTGGCTGGGACCGCGGACTGGATGGTGCCACGGCTGGTTGAGGCCACGCTCTGGCTGGGGCCGCGGACTGGATGGTGCCACGTGCTGGTTGAGGCCACGCTACTGGCTGGGACCGCGGACTGGATGGTGCCACGTGCTGGTTGAGGCCACGCTCTGGCTGGGACCGCGGACTGGATGGTGCCACGCGCTGGTTGAGGCCACGCTCTGGTCGGGACCGCGGACTGGTAGAAAGCCCGCCGGCTTGACTGGCCGGCCCTGATCCCCGTCCAGGACCTCCAGTAACAACGCCACGTTTCCCCCCCCCCCCCCCCCCCCCCCCCCCCCCCCCCCCCCCCCCCCCGGGGCGCGCTCTTCACTGCCTGCTTGTGTGTCGAGGGTGTCGGCTTTGAGCGACTCCTTCAAGAACCGACCCGGTTCGGAGCACCTAGTGCGACAGGGTGCTCCCAGTAGACTTGACGGAGGCAGGGGTGTGGAGGCACTCCAGGGTGTGGGAGGGATGGATGCTGGAAATGTTTCTTTATAATTGTGTATATGTCATATGTGCAGGAATGCTGTAATTGTGATTGTGTACGTCGTATGGTGAAATGTTTATTTATAATTGTGCATGTTGTGCGTGTTGGAGTGCTTGATTGTGATTGTGCATGTTGTGTGTGTTGGAATGCTTATTTATGACTGTGTGTGTTGGTGTGAATAAATGGGGTGTTGTATCGTAATCTTTCTCGTGTGGGCTCTTGCGGGGCGTGTGAGGTCAGGCACTCCCTTCACTCCCATCTAGACCGATCCTGTCAGGGCAGACCTCCAGGGGTCGGTCGTGACAATGTTCATAATTAGGATGACTTTTGTTGTGTTGGTGTGACTGCGTAGATTGTAGGCAGAATTTTTTCCCCGTGGGGATGCCGGGGGTCTTTTGTATAAATAGTTCCCCCTCCTTCTGGAATTCTGTGCTAGTAATGTCCCCTTTTTCCCATCGCTCTCAGTAACTCTGTCTCCTCCTTTGCTGTACTGTCGTCTACTGTCCTTCTGTCTACCATATCTTTTATCTATCTTTTTCCACACCTCTTCCACAAATTTCTGCACTGAACGAAGTCCGAGTGAACTGACTGGACTTTCGAGTATAGTGCGAGTATCCCAACAGGGTTAAAACGAGTTCACACGCTACCAGATACTGGAACCTGAAGAAGAAGAAGATGTGTTCTCTATAAGGTCCAGTGTTCATGTATTCATGTGTAGAACTGATGTGCGTAACTTTTTGTCCCCAGTCGCTCACTACGAGTCTGACTACTATGAATTATGTTGTTGGTTTTTTTTGTCAGTTTTCTTTTTTGACTGAAATAAGTTTTTAAAGATCCATGTTTTAATGTAGAAATATGAAGGTGTCTGGAAGTTAGCACCTTGGAAAATGGCTGGAGGACAAGCTAAAGCGATTGAAGATGGCTCTTGACAAAGCGGGGGAGCATTTCCCAGAACGCTGCCTTTGTACAAGACTGGCATAAACAGTCCACTGTGGATCTCCGGGGTGGAGATAAGTGGTGATATGGAACCAGGTACTAGGTTTGGTGATAGGAAGGTTTAAAAAACCTTTCTGGGAAAAGGGGTGAATTAAGTGTGGCTAGGCTGGCACTTACACCATAACCATGGGATGGTCTGGATGGGTAAGAGGAGGAGACTAGGGTGGAAATCAGGAGATTTCTTTTTCATCACTTTCCCCACGCCCCAAGAAGTCTCTCCACAGGTCTGCAAGGCAGAACAAGGTGTGAGAACGTTTCTAACATAAACGTAAGAGTCCGGGGACTGATCGCTCTTTGCTAGTCTGGTAATGATGCCATGGTTCATGAGAGTTTTTTTCTCAGTGAAGTTTCTTTTTTTTGACGGAAATGAGTTTTAATGATTTGTGTTTTTAATGTGTGAGGAAGATTTTTTTTCACTGTGGTTTTAAACAATTCGTGTTTTATCCTTGATAGAAGTCCCTTTGCTTATTGACATTCTGCTGGACATAATGTAGGCCATGTCGCGGTAGACTTTTTTTTTGTGTTTGAAAGATGATGAATTTGCACTATGAAGGAAAGCACTCGCTGCAGAGGGATGGCATGGTACATGTGCAAATAGGGTGAATTCATTAGCGCTATGTTCGCTGCTTTTGATGGAGCTATAACAGAGTAGTACGTGTGTTGTTTTGTTGTGTATAAAGCAGCAGGGAGTTTCTTTGTTTTTTTTGTACTCAGAATGTGCGCTGTTTGAAAAAGGTATTTTTGTGGAACACTATTTCTCTTCACTTCAGCCAATTAGGCAGACACGTGTAATTTTTTCGGCTGATTGAAGTCTGCATGTGCGAGAGTAATTTGGTGACCGTACCTTGGATAACAAATGTATTTTGTCAATCATGTACATTTTTTGTGTGTATTCTAATGCATCCTTGTTGTCAACAATAGCATGAACTTTGTTGTGTGTAACGTAGTTTGTCAAACTGTGTGGTCGTTGATTTTACGTGACTCAAAGTGAGATTTTTTAAAAAATTAGGCATTAAGAGATCATGCAACAACGTGCCGACACAGTATGACTGCGTGGTTTTGCCTCAGTCAAAGTGGTGTTGCTGTTGGCTGGCGAAGCGCGCACTCAACCTCCCCCACGAGAGGCGTGGAAGGCAGTCATGCCAACCCAGTGGTTGGAGGGACATGTGGAGTGTCTTTAGAGTGGCTCACAGAAAAGCAGGGGAGCAACTCCACATCCATGCTTCTAGGAGGGAAGGCCAGGCATGAAATTTGTCAGTTTCTCCCTCTGTTGTGGAGCCTCTTGGAAGGATGGATCCTGGAGTCGCTCTGAGCCACCTCCAGCAGTGACCACACATCTGGAGTGGCACATTGTCCATGGCCCACTGACAAATGGAGCCAGGGAACCTCCCCTGAAACCCCTCCTATCCCACTGCTGCCCCACAGTCCCCTGATCAGCAGCCACTGACAGACAGGAGCGGTATGACTGTCCGCAGATCTGCCCGCTCCAACAATGGGGGTTCCCCCACGCTGGAAGTGGAAGTAGCATGTTAGGATAGGCGTGCACCCCCTCCATCTTTTGGAATCTTTTGTGTTTTTTTTTGGTTCTTTTTTGACATGGGCATGTGAATTATTCAGCCAAGTGGACACTTTTTTTTGGAAAGGTTTTTTGTTGGGGTTTTTTGATAATGCTTCCAACGTGGCTGAAGGCAGTTCATTTGCGTGTATTGCTGCAGATGTTTGTTGAACATTGAATTTCGTTTTTGAAGGTTTTGTGAAGAAATGTTGGGTGGATCTGTGTATTCAATGTGGACATTTAATGGGGTTGAAGCACTGCCTTTTAAGAAAAGTTGTCTTGCATCCCGGTATGTACGAATGAAGATTGACAGATGCCGACTCAAGACAGTAAAAGGCAATAAATGGCCATACTGCCCCTGAATGCTTGTTGGGAAAGATGCATTTTCAAGATTTACTTTAAAAAGGAAGATCTGAAAAATGACAGACTTGAGGGCTACAAGTGAAACATGGACTCTTGTTGGGAAAAGGTGAACTCGATGTCCTACTGAATGCGATGCTCAGTTTAGGAGGCGACAGAAAAGCGCGAGATTGGCACTTTTAAGTCCCAGGGAGGTGTTTTGGTGTTGTACGCCCAGGCCCGATTGGTTTTGTAACATGCTGTCCCCCTGTTCTCTTGGTCTGTATGACTGGGGATTTGTTTTTTTGTCGTACTATATTGATCTTTTGATGAACCATTTGGGATGTTTGATTTTGCTATGTGTGCTGATATGTTTTTTTGTTTTGAATTCTAACGGAATCTACCTTGTCGGTTTAAGTGCTGTCACACTGTTGGTGGTAATTTTTGCTTGACAATTGACCTGTTGAGGGTTATATTGTCGCCAAAGGGTTTTTTATGTATTTTTGTGTGCAAACGGCATGCTATACTATAGGCAAAGTTATGGGGACCATAACTGTCAGCAGGGGAGATTTGTGGCCGGACAAAAGTTTACTTCTGCAAATGTCTAATATTCATGCTCTTGAAGAGCATGTTTTGTTTTATTGTGGCTATTTTTATTCTTTTGTGTGTAGTGAGCTGATAAGGGTAGTGTAAGTGCATAGGGATTTCAGTGAATTCTGAGCCTTTTGTAGTAGAGCTGATAGGGTTGTGCAAGTACATAGGATTTCAGTGATTTCTGATCTTTTGTCAAAAGAGTTATCCGACTTGGTGCCAAGTTTAGCGTGGTTCCAGAATTATCTTTAGAATTCCAGTGGATGAGTAGGAATACCATAGTGGTTTGTGGATATAATCAGTCTACTTGGCATAATCTCTGTTTAGGAAGGTGCACAAACTACCAGACATTAATGGATATTTATTCACGGTAATGACAAAGCAGTGATTAATACTGCCATTTACTGAAGTTCAGGGCCTAAATTTTGCTGCGTATTAGCAGTTGGTGTGAACTGGAGGCATTAATACCAGCGTCCCGCAGAACGCGATCTTTTTTCCCCACTGCTTGTCACAGCCAACAAAGGGTTTGCCGGTTCGTCTGATAACGGGAGACCGGTTTTATGCCGGTTAGCCCAAAGCACCAAGGCAAAGAGGATGCCTGTTCCACACCAGAGAGGTGGCCGGACAGATGAACGGGTGTGTCAACACCTGTCCTGAGGTTGGCTTGCCTGGCTTGGCTTGGCTTGGCTTGGCTTGGCTTGGCTTGGTTGATTGACTGAATAAACGAAAATGTCCAACACGAGTGCGGTCTTGGGTGATGGACGGATGACTCTCCCCCTCTTACCCTTGACCTCTCACACTCAGCATATAATTTATTTTCTGTCATATGTTTAATAATAGCCTCTCTAATAAATGATTCTAAAATTTTACATATAGGCCTAATGCATGTTAAACTCACTGGTCTATAATTTCCTGGATCTGTTCTTGTACCTTTTTGAATACTGGAATGACTGTAGCTGTTTTCCAATCTGAAGGTACTATCATTTCTTTAACAGATTTAGAAAAGAGTATGTAAAGTGGGAAGGCCATTTCCTCGTTTAGCTCTTTTAGTATTCTCGATGGGATGGCATCCGGACCACATGCCTTATTAGGGTTTAAAAATTGAAGTTTCTTTTTTATTGCAAACCACTGAAATATCTACATTTTCCAACACTATGCCTTTTGACCTTGAGGCTGGACTTAGAACAGGTATATTTTTAGTATCTTCCCTTGTGAATACACTAGAAAAAAATGTATTCAAAATATCTGCCTTACCTCATCTGTCTCCACTGTGTCACCATCCTTAGTCACTAAAGGGCTCACTCCAGTATTCATCTTTGTTTTCGATTGTACATATCTCCAAAAGGCTTTTGGATTTTGTTTACATTCCTTTGATAACTTCTTTTCAAATTCCTTTTTTGCTTTTCTTATTTTTTTATTACAAGTATTACGTGCTTTAATATAATTTTGATAATCTTTCCCCTGCTTTGTGACTAAGAATCTCTGATACATATTATATTTCTTTTTTTACAAATTTCATTGTCTTTACATTCATCCACTTTGGTTTCTGTTTTTTATTTTTCTTAATAATTTGTTTTGGAACGTTGTTTTCTATTAAAGAATTTAAAATACTTTTAATTTCCACCCAGCATTGTTCTACACGAAGATCATTGAGTTTATTCCAGTCGATCTTCTTCAATTCTTCTTTCATTTGCATAAAATTTCCTCTCTTAAAATTATATGACTGCTTTGATTCTTCTTTTCCTTGCTCCTCTCCTAGGTACAAAGAGAACATTAAAACCTCATGATCACTTTTGCCTATAGGAGCTAAGTGCTTAATGTCTGATATCATATTTTCATCATTAACAAGTACTAAATCTAGTATATTTGATTTTTGTCCCTCCCTACAGGAAAGATTTGTGGTTGTCTTTGAAACGTTTCTTTTGGCCTCTATGAGGGCGTTTTCCTTGTTGTAGTTGTTGTACACACACACACACACACACACACACACACACACACACACACACACACACACACACACACACACACACACACTGACTGACTGACTGAAACCATTTACTGTACTGACATTTAAAAAACCTTAATAAATTAATGAGAAACGAAAATAATACAAATAACATCTGAATAACATAAAAATCATAAAGGAAAATTAACAGGGAAACATTAAGTAAAATGATAAAATCAGAAATTGTAACAATGAAACAAATTATATCTTAACTGTACTGAAAATCTCTCTCTCTCTCTCTCTCTCTCTCTCTCTCTCTCAGAACACCATAAAATAAAAGAATGAAAGAAAGAAACACACACACACACACACACACACAGAGAAATATTGAACATTGGTCACGTGACAGTATTGCATGGGAACCGGTACAAATGAGGAGTCTTCGTACATGGAAACCCAGAGACTTCAAAACGCAATAAAACAAGCGAAGCGAAGACGGCAATTCATTGCTGTCAGAGAGAGAGAAAGAAAATATTAGGCATGACCATTCATCAATTAATTTACTTCTGAATGGTTTGCTTTCTTTTCTTTTCTTTTTAAGACATTGCAACACACATTTAGATCG
>JAFLJL010016908.1:0-5000 GCA_018398815.1 Conus ventricosus
AAAGTACAGGCTGACATAAAAGTACACTTTGGCGAAAACTACAGGTGACCCAAACGTGTATTTGACACAAAGTGCAGTTGACACAAAAGTACATTATGACACAACAGTTTGACACAAAAGTACAGTGTGACACAAACGTACAGTGTGACACAAACGTAACAGTGTGACACAAACGTACAGTGTGATACAAACGACGGGTTTTACACAAAAGACGTGTGACACAAAAGTACAGTGTGACACAAAAGTGAGGTTGACACAAAAGTACAGTGGGGACAAAAAGTACAATGTGACACAAAATATAGGTTGACACAAAAGTACAGGTTGACACAAAAGTACAGGTTGACACAAAAGTAAAAGTGGGGACACAAAGTGCAGGTTGACACAAAAGTACAGTCTGACATAAAAGTACAAATGTGACACAAAACGACAGTGTAACACAAAAGTAAGGGTTTTGCCCACAAAAGTACAGTGTGACACAAAAGTACAGGTTGACACAAAAGTACAGGTTGACACAAAAGTACAGTGTGACACAAAAGTACAGGTTGACAACAAAAGTACAGTGTGACACAAAAGACAGGTTGACACAAAAGTACAGTATGACACAAAAGTACAGTGGGGACACAAAAGTACAGTGTGACCAAAAGTACATGTACAGTTTGACACAAAATACAGTTTGAACACAAAAGTACAGTGTGACACAGAACTACAAATGTGACACAAAAGTATAAGGTTGACATAAAAGTCAGTGTGACAACAAAAGTATGACACAAAAGTACAGTGGTGACACAAAACTACAATGTGACACAAAAAGTACAGGTTGACACAAAAATACAGTGTGACACAAAAGTACAGTTTTGACACAAAAGTACAGGTTGACACAAAAATAAAAATAATAATCGTAATGGTTTCTTATATAGCGCTTAATCAAACGAATTTCTCTAAGCGTTTTTACAAAATCATACTCATTCACCCTGCTCATATACAATAATACACCTTAAAACCCAAACCCCAAAAAATATACTATTTACAGTAACTAACAAATCCTAATCCTACAATTATGAAAATTCACTTATTTTCAAGTATCAGTACAAAAACTAAATCCTGTAACGTTCAATCATACAACAAATACATATAATAGAAAACATACACATACACTACATTTGAAAAGGCCCAGACGGCATGAGTTAGGGTTTTTACCCCCCCCTCCCACTCCCCCCCCCCCCCCCCCCCCCCCCCCCCCCCCCCCACACACACACACACACGGGTTGACTAATTATGGGAAATAATGGGTTTTAAGTTAGAAATTGAAGAAGAGATAGAATCCTGAATATCTGAGAGAGTCTGGGAGTCTGTTCCACGTCACTGGAGCTTGAAAAGAGAAGGATCTTTCACCAGTATAGTCCTGAAGCGAGTCATTCGTAGAAGGCGGGCGTCAGCACAGGACGGGAGTTGTCGAAGGGGGTGTAGATTTTAAAGGAGATCTGAGAGATAAGAAGGTCCATTTTCAAAGAGAGCAGAGAAAGTGAGAGTTGAGATTCTGTACGAGATACGGTTTGAGACCTGTAACGAGATACGGTTTGGGGACAGATAGCCAGTGAAGGAGTGAAGTAGAGCGAAATGCGATCATATTTTCCGCTCTAAAAGACAGACTCGGGCTGCATGATTTTGATTCGCTTGTAACTTTTATCAGATATTTTTGGAAGGCCGGCCAAAAGTGAGTTGCAGAATCTATTCTAATAAGAAAAAGGCACTAAGAGAGTTTTTTGTAGCATCTGTAAGAGAAGGTGACGTACAAAAGCTGATTCTTCTAGTCTAAGTAAGCCAATCTTGCAAATATTTTAAACCTGTTTCTCAAAGGAGAGGGATTGGTCAAGAAGACCCCTGGGCAGGGGACAGAGGGGGAGACAGAACAGTACAGTCATTGATAATGAGAGTTGAAGGCAGAGAAGGATGGTTAGGGTGTTTTGGGCACGAACATGATTTTCCCTTTTTGTCGCGTTTAGTTGTAGTTTGTTGGTTGTCATCCCCCGTCCTTCAGGTCTGCAATGCAGCCCTGCGTCCGAGAAATCAATGATCAATTTCAGCAACGGGAGCCGACTGATGAAGCTGAGTTTTCGTCACAAAGCTCTCATGCGACATGGCGTGACCACTGATGACGTCAGACACAGGACTAGCAATAGCACAAAAAGGACTGGCCCCAGTACAGAACCCTGAGGCCACACCGTAATAAGAGGAGAACCCGTCTGAGAATCTGCCCTTTTACACCCACTGTCTGAGTCCGCCCAGTCAAGTAAGAGATAATCCAGTCGAGAGCTTTGTCTTTGAATCCAAAGGAAGTTTGAAGCCGTGAGAACAAAATATTATGATCGATCGTGTCAAATGCTGCGGAGAGGTCAAACAATCGCTAATAAGGAAACATTCCCATCGTCAAGCCCGCAGAGGAGGTCACTGACTATACGGAGGAGTGCTGTCTTCACAACTATGGCCTTGTCTGTAAGCAGATTGATGAGGACTCAAAAGGTGATTCTTTTCGAGATGTTCTAGAATTTGCTCGAAAACGATCTTTTCCAATAATTTTGATAGAAATGACACATTTGATACAGGCCAATAATTCTTTAATACATTTTTATCTAATGAAGGTTTCTTGATCATATGAACGTACCACTGCGGACCGAAGATTTCAGGAACGTGACCAGAGGACAAAGAGGTATTGATAACATGAGTAAGATGGGGTAGGACGTCATCAATGCACTGAAAGAGCAGGCTGGTGGGAATGGCATCAAGTTCACATGATTTGCACTGAAAAGTACAGTGTGACACAAAACTACAATGTGACACAAAAGTACAGTATAACACAAAGGTGCAGTGTGCACACACACGGACCATTAAGGACATGTCAGTCACCCACCTCTCCCTTCACAGGCCGATCAATGAAATCCATTTCCCATGTTCGTGCAGAGAATAGGTCTGCGTTTTAGCTCTTAAGAAACACTGGCTGTTGCAATAGACCTAGAAGACGCATACAACAAAGTCCAGTTCTCGCTTCTCATGGAACTACTCCTTGACTATGGAGTCAGCAAGACACTTACATGATGGATAGCAGCAGCACTTCAGGAGCGAACCGTCATCCTACGATTTGGAGATTGGATATCTGAGCCTCATAAACTTTCTATGGGCTTACCTCAAGGATCTCCTCTCTCCTCTGTTTTATACAACGTTTACACTAAAGGCCTTGCAGACTTCAATAGAAGCGGAATTGCTCGAGCGTCCAACGACATCCCCCATGAATTTGCCGATACAGATGACCCCTACGAAATCTAACCAAATCCAAACCAAAGACTTACGAGACTTTCTACGATGGTACATGTGTAAAAGCTTCAACCAATACCGAACACATCTAACAGCTGAACTAATGTACAGTGGATAAGTTTAAACTCCCCATACACCAAATCATTAGAGATACGCCCGTCAAGACCTGAAACGTTTTCAAAGCAAATGAATGCACCTCATCACAATGAACAACGCATTATCTGAAACCCAAATTTCAGTTCCATACTTGCTGTATCTGGGAATCAAAAATTTTTAAGAACAACTCGAGCGAATTATTATTCAAGGCATGTAATCTTCTCATTACGCATATTCTTTGCCCTGCCTGCAAGGTCTTTACGAGCAAAGGCAAACCTCTGGCGTGCAGAAAAGTAGATCCCGAAGTATTTATACGCATTCAGCACAGGCATAAGTACATCACACATCCACCTTTGCCTCGCCACCAAATTACCTCCCCTTCGAAAGTGGGTTGGGAGGGGAGAGAGAGACAGAGAGAGAGAAAGAGAGAGAGAGAGAGGAGAGAGAGAGAGAGAGAGAGAGAGAGAGAGACAGAGAGAATGAGAGAGAGACAGTGAGAGAGAGAGAGAGACAGAGAGACAGAGAGAGAGACAGAGAGTGAGAGGGACAGAGAGTCAGGCAGACAGAGATAGAGAGAGAGTTATCTCCTTCAATGTGTGCGTGCGTGCGTGCGTGCGTGCGTGCACGTGTGCGTGCATGCGTGCAAGTGTGTGAGCGCGCATGGACCTCCTTTCTTCAGTGTGTGTGTGTATGTGTGTGCGCGCGCGCGCGCGCGTGCGCGCGCGCGTGTGTGTGTGTGTGTGTGTGTGTGTGTGTGTGTGTGTGTGTGTGTGTGTGTTGTTGTTGTTGTTGTTGTTGTTGTTGTTGTCGTTGTTTTGTTTTACGTCTTTCCACATTACGTGATATTAGACGGAAAAAAAAAATTTTAAATAAAAAAAAATCGGGGCTGGGAAAAAAAGGTTAACACAACGAGTCAAAAGAATTAACTTATCTACAACTATAACACAAAAATAGAATATCCACTTAATCAAAGATTAAAAAAAATAAATAAATAAAAATAAAAAATTTTAAAAAATCTACACACACACAACCAAACAAAAAGAAAAATCAAACATATAACTCTTCTGTTCTGTCTCACCACTGACTTTTATCGATTATAAGTATTTGCCAATTGGACTTTTAGCTAAGTGCAAAAAGAAAAGATATGTTTCACTTGCTAACAGGAAAACATTTTGAATAGGCTGTACAGACGAAATTTGGAATGAATTTTTTCATTAAGTTACACAAAAGAATGTGATCAATTGAAATGCTATGACCACATATACAATGTATATTTTTGACATACTTTGTTTTCAAACAATCCAATTTCCATCTACAGATCAAGGAACGTATCTGACGTCTACGGTAAATGTTTTGGTCGTACTTACTTAACTTTTCATGCATATTTTTCATTTCATCGTTTAAACCAAAACACCCAGTTTCTCTTTCTATCAAATGAAAATGAGAAAATTGTACTTTTTCTGCCAAAGTATAGCACTCTTGCACTGACATAGAGAAGTTTAAAAAATGCGAATCTGATGATCGCTTTGCTCCTCTCCTTTGCTGTGTGTGTGTGTGTGTGTGTGTGTGTGTGTGTGTGTGTGTGTGTGTGTGTG
>JAFLJL010016908.1:10000-19704 GCA_018398815.1 Conus ventricosus
CTGTTGTTAATCCCTGCAGAATCGTCATAAAGAATATTTTGGAGATACTTTTGCCTATAACCGTTGTATAACGGGCATTCAAAAATGAGGTGGATTTCTGTTTCAAGTTTGTTGCTACAAAAGGAACAATTCCAGTTCTCCGTATTTTTTGAGTAACGGTATTTGTGAACATTAATCTGTGATACTCCCAACCTAAACCGGACAAGTACATTGCGATATGCGTTCATCCATAGGACATCCACATATTTCTCTCTTCCAAAATATGTTTTATATTGTCTGTACACTGAGAATCTACAACTAGTTTCCAAGTGGTCATACCATCGGAAACAGAAAGAACTATACAACCTTTCCTTAAACTCTTTCTCTTGTCCACAACCAAACAACCACACTTGCTCAAACCCATTTTCACACAAAACAGTTTGAATTTTTGTGACCGACGTGTTAGTTCCGCGCTCATGCACCTTTAAAAGCATATGAGAAGATTTCTTAGAAAAAGATGATCTGGCTGTTTCAATAAACGAAACCAGTATTCAATACATTTTGAAACAGAATTAATCCATAAGGGATACCTGCCTAACTCACAATAGAGCATATCATTAGGGATTTTATATCAGCAACATGTAGCAAACGTTTACACGCCTAAAGATGAACACGCTCTACCTGCTCAAACCTTTCAAAGCCCCATACCTCTGCTCCACACAACAAAACTGGAACAACCTGAATGTCAAAACTTTTGACAAATATTTCAGCTGAGTTACAATCTATTCTGTTCAGAGTTTTCAGGATTTCTATTGTACTTATCTTAGCTCTACTTGTAGCATCTTCCATTGCTGCTGTGAAGCTGTGACGGGTGGAAAAGGTCAATCCTAAATATTTGTATGAATTAACAACTTCAACTTGTTTACCATCTAAAAACCATTTTTCTCTTGGTCCTAGAAACCCACCCTTGCTGAACACTATTATCTTAGATTTATCCATATTGACAGTCAATCCTAGTCTGTGTGCAGATACTTGAAGATTGTTCAGCTGATTTTGTAGTCCGATCACTGTTGCTGATAGCAGTGCAAGATCGTCAGCGAAAATCAGCAGAAAAAGATCAATGTCTGAAGAACTGAGAGACAAGCCATGCCTACCTTTAACGGTTAGTTCATTAGCTAATTCCTTTATTAGTAATGAGAAGAGTATAGGACTCAATATACAGCCGTGTTTCAGACCTTGCAAGCAAGAAAAGAACTCCGAGAGACCACTCTTGGTCATCACACAGGATTGTACAGATTTATACATGGCTTGAATTATCCGCAGCATTCTCCCGTTCACGCCTGTTTGTTTTTTTTATATAAGAACTGACAGTAAAATTTATCTTCTTACGGTGTCGTATGCTTTTCTAAAATCATTGAAAGCAACATACATATTTTTTATTCTTGTCCACTGTGCAGCATCCCTTACGAAAGCCTGTTTGTGCATCGTTTAGCAAAGAGTTGTTCTCAGCCCATACGTACAGCCTGTTACTATGATTTTGGTGAACACCTTTCTTAAAACACTCAATAATGATATCCCTCTACAGTTATCAGGATTGTTTGGGTCACCTTTTTTGTGTAACGGTACAATAATCGCTTTGCTCCATTCATCTCTTTTCCTCTTTTTTCTTTAACAAGCGTTCTTTGTCGAACCATCTTGAATTCCGATCTCTTTACACTGGCATCAATGACTGCGAAGTTTTTCATACAGTCAGCAGCCTCCATTAGAGATGTATCGAACAATCTAATGGACATCATCTGGATCAACATCTATAAGGTTTTTGCGCATCCTTCATTCTGTCTCGAAACAACTGTGATGGAATGTTATGTTGTGTGAAAAGGATTACTTTCTTTGTCGTTGTCATGAAGGAGGTCTACATTGATTTGATAGAAGTCCGTGCGATAAAATCGCCGGTACAGATCAAAAGCACGTCATCATACTCATCTGTCAGATCATGTAAACATCTGTATATCTCATCAATATGACAGTTATTCTGGGATTGGTCATAGAAGGGACTGCCTGTGGAGGTACGTATGTAGCTAAATACAGAACGCCCCTAGTACAACCAAAGAGAGTCTTTGACAGACTCAGTACAATGATGTTTTCCGAGTCCATTCTTATTTCATGCACACGGATTTTCAGAGAGTTTCTTATCAATACTAATATGCCACCTAACCTTCTACCTTGCTGCGACAATTTCACTGCAGGATACAGTAATTTCTTAAAATCCAAGAAAATATTTGATGTATCGAAGTTCTCATCAACACATGTCTGTAAGTGTAATGATTTCAAACTGGTTAATGTAGTTTACCCAGTCAGCATCGCCTGGTTTGTTTGCTAAGCCACCAATGTTGTATGACAAGGAGGATACACTGGGTGCTGCTGGGGGCCGGCCGGACTCCTATCTGTTGACGCCTGCTTTGTCTTCAGCAGTGGGGTCAGTTGTAAAGTCAGGGTCGTCTGTCTGGTCGTTAGTCTCGTCATCTGATTGGTCATCAGTCTGGTCATCTGTCCGGTTATCAGTCTGGTCATCTGTCCTGTGTATATTTACACCATGGTGAGCCGTGTCGACTACAGGAGTAGGACCACGGTGGGACAGGCGGAACATGGAGTCTATCCTTGTCTGTGTTTTTGTGTGTTCTGGCTCAGAGTCTAATGAATTCACAAGGGAAATTTTCGGCCAGCTACTCAGACTGACTGGTAGTTGTGGTGGGTGTTGGTGTCCTCTGAGTTGTCATCTTCTGGTGGAGTGATTGGTGTTCGGCACACACTTGTAAATGGGGGGCAGGTCAGAGCCACAGTCTCTGTTCAAGCTTGGTTTTCTCTCCCTGATTTCCATTGCTTCCTTCACTTTCCTTTTTGTGAACTGTGATTCAGCTGCAATTATGGTGGCTTGAAACTTGTTGGTGTGGTGGGTTGTTGTTGTCAGATGTTCATAATGTGCACACAACATGCATATTATGAACATCTGACAACAAAAACACACACACACACACACCACGCACACGCATACCACACACTGAGAAAGACAAGAGTCACTGAACAAGACAGTTGAGAGAGAAAGAGAGAGTGATAGAGAGAGAACACGCACGCAGGCACATATACGCATAGAGAAAAAATCACACACACACACCACACACACACACACACACACACACACACACACACCACACAGTCGCCATCAACACACACACACACACACACACACACACACACACACACACACACACACACAATGAGAAAGACAGAGTCACTGAGCAAGACAGTTGAGAGAGAGAGAGAGAGAGAGAGAGAGAGAGGAGGGAGAGAGAGAGAGAGAGAGAGGAGAGAAAGACAGAGAGAGAGAGAGAGAGAGAGAGAGAGAGAGAGAGAGAGAGAGACAGTGATAGAGAGAGAGCACGCACGCAGGCACATACACGCATAGAGAAAAAAATTACACACACACGCACTCACACACGCACAACACACACACATAGTCGCCATCACACACACACACACACACACACACACACACACACACACACACACACAGGGGGAAGACAGGAGAGGGGGGGTGGGGGGTAAGGGAGGGACGAACGGAAGAAGGCGAATTGGCAGCTGAACACTCAAAAGCACAGGCACAGAAAAACAGACTATCTCTCTCTCTCTCACACACACACACACACACACACACACACACACACACACACACACACACAGAGAGAGAGAGAGAGAGAGAGAGAGAGAGAGAGAGAGAGAGAGAGAGAGAGAGTGCCTTCAATGTTGTTTTTCCTTAATTTGTAGTACAGTTAAGCATTTACTTTCACGATTATTTGCAGTGTATGTTGTAGGGGTGTTTAGAGGGACATTTATATGCACTTAGTTAAAAAACGTGTTGCATACACTTACATAGTCACAAACATTATGCATCTCTCTCTCTCTCTCTCTCTCTCTCTCTCTCTCTCTCTCCTCTCTCTCTCTCTTCGTCTAATATCACATTTGTGAACAGACGTAAACTGAAGTACTACTACTACACACACACACATGAGAGAAGAGAACTCTCTCTATATATATATATCTATTGCACACACACCACACACAACCTCACACACACCACACACACACAACACTTGTCTAATATCACATAGTTTGTGAGAAGACGTAACATTAAAGTATACTACTACACACACACATGGGAGACGAAAGCTCGCTCGCCTCTCTCTCTTCTCTCTCTCTCCTCTCTCTCTCTCTCTCTCTCTCTCTCTCTCTCCTCCAACACACACACACACACACACACACAACTGGACAGACATGGAGAGAGAGGGGAGGGAGAGAAGTATGGGGGAGAAGCAGACGAACACACACTGAGGGAAGACTGGGTGGCTGAGGGGCGCGCGCTCACTCTCTCTCATGCACGACACACACACATGGGAGAAGACAGCTCTCTCTCTCTCTCTCTCTTCTCTCTCCTCTCTCTCTCTCTCTCCTCTCACACACACACACACACCACACACACACACACACACACACACACACACACACACGAGCGCACGCGCGCGCGGCGCGCGCACACACACCACACACACACACACACACACACACACACACACACACACCAACGAGAGGGAGAGAGAGAGAGAGAAGAGAGAGAGGGGAGAGAGAGAGAGAAGAGAGAGAGGGGGGAAACGCACAGACAGAGCGACAGAGGAAGAGAAAGAGTGTTCAAACGCGTGCCTACCTCAATTTTCCGTTACGATCTGTCTCTCAGCAGACACAACACATGACCCTTAGCATTCTCAGTGCAGATTTCGTGTGCCCCCTCACTGGAAAACCTTCGCTCGTGAACCCTATCAAAATGACACACCGCCCCGTTTCACTCGTCTGCTCAAACCAAACCTCATCACGTCATGTTTCCCATAATACACCGGCCAGTTTCCGTTTCTCTCGCTCTCTCAGCGTTTAGTTGGGCATCACATTGACCTGACGCTACAGGTTGAGAGAGAGAGAGAGAGAGAGAGAGAGAGAGGGAGGGAGGAGAGCAGCTGTCGTGTACTTTTACGGCCAAGAATAGTACGGACATATCGCCCGTTCTTGCCACGACCAACCACCACCACGCACGGTTTTCTCTCAACCCTATTTTTTTCATCCTTTCTTATAAAAAAAAAAAAAAAGGGAAAGAAAAAAAAAAAACGCGCACGCGCACACACACACACACACACACACACAGTCTTCGCCGGGACGAACCTCACAGGCAAAGCACACGCGCGTTCCTCCGGCGTTTGATCAATAACAAGAGTTCGCCCTTCAACGTTTCGTTTTCTCATCAGTCCCGTGGTCTCTGTCTCTCTCTCCCTTGCAGTGTGTGTATGCGTGTGTTGGGGGGGGGGGGGGTGGGGGGGGGGGGGGACGTGGGGAGATATGGAGGGTGGAGGGTGGGGTGGAAGGTAGGGGTGGAGGAGACAAATTCACTTTCCCCCTACAAAGCAGACAAAGCAAACCAAAGCTATGGATGGTTATATTATATCATCCGCTTGTGTCGGCTTATTTCTGCCATCTCGCTGACGTGACGGCCATATTCGAGCCATTCGTATACCAGGAAAGCCACGTAGATCTATAGTAGGAAGCGAGTTACGTTTAGTGGTAAATTGGTGTTTTGTTGTTGTTGTTGTTTTTTAAAATTCTCATCGTATCACACATCGTTGTTTATGTTCTTGTCTCGTTGTTGTTGTTGTTGTTGTTGTGTGTTTTTAATGTGTTCTTTCACGAGGCTATATTTCAGGCTATTCTAAAGAGACTCATTATAAAGGAGGGCAAAGGTCAAATTGGGGAAGTCGTCCCGCGGGTGACGTCAAGTGGGGTCAAAAGGTGAGAAGACAAACAAGTCTCATGTAACGGGGTCAAACTATCGCACGGTCACCGAGTGACCTGAAGCATTGTGTCACTAGATGGGTGTGGTCTCCTTCCTAGGTGAAGTAGCCACGTTTTTTTGCTCGCAGCGCCCGTTCACAGAGGTCGAGTGCAGTTAATTACATATGTAATTTTCTTGATTTACATCACTGACTAAATACGATCAGTCACATATGTAATTTTTTTAAAACTTAGATTACAGACTAAACACAGTCAGTTACATATGAAATTTCCTTGATTTACATCATGACTAAACACGGTCAGATAAATATGTAATTTTCTTTGATTTACATCATTGACTACACACGGTCATTTACATATGTGTTTTTGTGTAACATCTTTGATTATTAAACACAGTCAGTTACATAAGTAATATCTTTGGTTTACATCATTGACTAAACAGTCAGTTACATATGTAATTTCTGTGATTTGCGTAACAGATATGTAATTTCTTTGATTTACATTACAGACTAAACACAGTCAGTTACGTCTGTAATTTCTTTGATTTACAATCATTGACTAAACACGATCAGTTACGTATGTAATTTCTTTGATTTACATCATTGACTAAATCGGTCAGTTACATATGTGTTTCATTTACATCATTGATTAAACACAGTCAGTTACATTATGTAATATCTTTGATTTACATCATTGACTAAACGGTCAGTTTACATATGTAATTTCTGTGATTTGCATAACAGATATGTCATTTCTTTGATTTACATTACAGACTAAACACAGTCAGTTACATATGCAATTTCTTTGATTTGCATTACAGTCTTAATAGTCAGTTACATATGTAATTTCTTTTGTTTACATCACAGACTAAAGGAGGAGAATACACTGCCCGAAAAGACACTGAATAAAATATTGTAAATCCTAAGGGTAACAAATCTAATAGCCTAGCGCGCAGTAAAGGAACAGTATATTTTGCAGCATGGTACATTTGAAGTGAAATGTTGGGTGGTTCTGTTGTTGTTGTTGTTGTTGCTGTTGTTGTTGTTGTCGTACCCTGGCTAAAGACTCCAGGGATCATCCGAACAGCCGAAGTACTTGAACACTGTGGTACAAATGCATCAGCTGGGATGAGAGCATTACGCGTGTGACCGTTTTTGATTACCCCGCCATATGGGCAGCCACACTCCGACTTAGGGGGATTTTGGAGACTGATAATGTTTGCTAGGAGCTTGTCACAACTGAAGACAATCCCGCATAACTATGCATAGCAAAACAACATTTTGATGTAGCCTTGGTGTTCTAGCCTATGTCAATTGGCCTGACACAGCCTTAAGCCAAGGCAGTCGGGTGGCTCGACCATGAAGCTGATATTACCATTCTCTCTTTATCCCCAGTAGCTTTATGTTGACTATGTGTAAGTCACAAACTCAACATTTTCATCTATGATGGTCTGAGGGTTCACTCTTTACCAGCAATTATTCAACAGTGCTGTTCGTTACAGCCGTTAAATACTTGGAAAAATCAGTGGAAGACGAATACTGTAAACAATGGGGGAAGGAGCGGACAAACCACACAGAAAATAGTTACGTCATGCTATGAATACCTCACAAGCAAAACTGAAACCCCGCGCTTGAATTAGCGAAGTGGGGTTACGAACGAGGTAAGGTAAGGTAATGTTGCTTATAGCCCAGCCGACCGCAGAGGGCCATATCAGGGCTGTCACCGCGTTGAAGTCAACTCACAAGTCATCACAAAAAACAAAAACAAAAACAAAACAAAACAAAAAAACTTTCACACATCTCTTTAAATCACATCTTCTAAAAAACGCACCAGAAACTTCGTTAAAAATACTTCTCCCGTAAAATCTTAAATCAGATGAAAAATGTTAATCTCTTTCAGAAACTCAAAGATCACGCCAGGTGGGACATCTCTGAACAGGGGTTTCATGGACTCGGCTGTAAAGTGTTTATGTCTCACATCGTGCAAGTCCCAACAATCTAAGGTTACGAACGAACAGCTGCTACAGTCAACACTATCTATAGTAGCACCAATAGTTATAAAACAGATAAACGCACATCAAATAACCAATAGTTTTCATACAACATGGCCGTCATAAACACTGACACAAAATTAGAATAAAAGTGAATCTTAAAAGAGGAAGAGAACAGTCAACAGCAAATGACGAACAAGCAAGGTAGGGTAACTCTTGCTCTCCTGTGATCAAAATAAACACAGGCCCGTAACTCCAAACCAGTGCTGCTTACGACACCGAATCACCTAGCGGAAATGACAACACAGAGCACACAGAACAAACAAGGTGACATCTCCTATAGCAACGCAGCACTTACGGAAGAGGCGGGACTTATACAAAATGTAGGTGGGCCGAGTATAGACTGACGCGATATGTGGTTCATAGCACGGTTAAAATAAACGGATACACTTCGGTGTTAACCAATAAAGCGAGTAGAGCCCCTCCCGACGAGAATCACTTCGGGGGGGGGGGGGGGGGGGGGGATGAATTTTGGATACGCAGGCGGCACTGCAGCTGTCCTCCTTTCTTCACATAAACTGGTACCTTTGTGGGTAGAGTAGCGCCACCTAGTTCGACCCATAGCAGTTTGTTCCCTTGTGTCAGGGTTGACGTTAAACGCTTTCAAGGATGTTTTGAGAGTGTCTTTGAAGCGTTTCTTCTGACCTTCGTGGGAACGCTTTCCTTGTTGCAACAAGAATCAATGCACGTATTAAGATGAGAGCTTGGCCCAAGCCGGCAAATGTGCAAACAGAGTGAGCAGCGAGACACCAGTTTTACGAGTTAGGTCAAAACAATAAATCCTGCAAGACACAGGATAAACATGTCGGAACCGTTCGAAATAATGTCTACCGCTCACGTAAATCTTTTCCGATTTTTTTTTGTCACAAGCACGCTGCGACAAAACTCACACTTAACAGCTGGTTTACGAAGCAACAATATTTATCAGTCAGACAAGCTGCGACGATTGCAAAGTCAAACGAATTCAGAAATCTGAGGTCTTTGAAAATAGAGAAACCAATGTTGATAGAAATCCTCATGTTTTCCATTATTCCAAGTTCTATGCAAAGACAGCAGCCGGGAGTGACATGTGAATTTGCTCGCTGGGCAGCAGTTTGGGGGCTCATCTGTGCTAACCGACATGGCACTGATTGTGCATTTCTCCATGTTCAGTCCTGGACTAAAACTGCTAGAATGTTGCGAATCAAAGAGCTCAATGTTAGCTTTTCAATTATCCAAAATTCAAGGATCAAAATAGTTATTTTTTGGTAAATCAAGTTGAAAGTGTTTCTTAAGGAGGTCGCTCAAACAGATCTTTTATCAGAAAAAAAATCCCCCTCTCTCTCTCTCTCTCTCTCTCTCTCTCTCTCTCTCTCTCTCTCTTATTACCACTTAATCATTTAATCTGCCCACTGTGTAAAAACAGTAAAGAGGATGAGGTCCATTTTGTTTTGTGTTGCCCAGCACTGAGTAGCTTAAGACAGCAATATATTCCTGCAAAATTTCATACATTTCCAAACCTGTTTCATTAAGTTTACTTTTGGCATGCAAACATGATAGAACCATCAGAAATCTATCAATTTTCTTGTATAAAGCGTTTCAGCTGCGTCAAGTTGCTATCTCGTAAACGTTATCTTTAACTTATCATTTGTATATATATAAAAGAAAACATTGTGTGAAATGATTGTTCAATTACTCCCATCATGAGGGGCAATGGCCTATATATGATTAAAAATCTGAATCTGAATTGAATCTTGTTACCACTCTCGAATGCGAATATGAAAACGATTCGTTTCGTGAATGGAAACTG
>JAFLJL010016911.1:0-10000 GCA_018398815.1 Conus ventricosus
AGACATACTCTGCTGATAATCGTATGTTTTGCACAGCCCAATGACTGTGGAACACCTCTGCAGGACTGTCCCGCACATCAAAAGCTAAGAGCAGAGACCTAACCTGCCGACACATAGTCGAGGGAAAAGCTCTACCGATCTCTGGAGGGCCTCCGCCTTAAAGCAGCCTTCGTCAGTGCCTCTGGGGTTTCTGCCTGAGTGTACAAAGAAGAAGAAGAAGTATGTTTTGCATCCCAGCTGTAAGAACCCGAATTTTCGGTGAAAGATTGTTTTTTTGGTTTTCAGTGTCCTATCGTCTAGAACAGTCTTCCCAAAACGCTAGATCTTCTGGTTGCATGGATAGCTAGCTTCAAGCCTACGATAAAAAAACACATTTTTTTGTGTCTCAGTAATCCTTTTCACTCTTTCCTTTTCTGCCATGATATGTGCTTCTCGCAATGAGAGCGATGGGGTTCGGAGGGAGAGGTGACGGTGAGCAAGTGAATCTGTGTGTGCAGTGGCGTGCGCGTGCACGTGTTGTGGGTTAAACGGAATGGGTGATGTGTGTTTTGTATTGTTATGTAGTGGTTTAAGGAGCTTTTCGTGTGAAGCACTTAAGGATGGAAAAGACTTTGCGGTACTTATACACATTCTTCTTCTTCTTCATCTTCTTTTCTTCTTCTTCTTCTTCTTCTTTTATTATTATTACCTTTTTTTTTGCAACTGTTGTTGTTGTTGTTGTTGTTGTTGTGTTGTTGTCGTTCTTGTTTTTTGTTTTTATTATTTGTTGTGGTGGTGGTGGTGGTGGTGGTGGTGGTGATGGTTTATGTTCTTGGTCTTGTTGTTTTTGTTCTGTTTGTTGAAATTTTACATATTTGTTTCGTATTGTGTATGAAATGAGTATTACTCTGCACTCTGTTCAGTGTAATTATAATTGTATTTTGGCTTTTCTCCTTGTAACGCTGCGATCTGTTTCAGGTTCTTTTTCTTTCTTTCTTTCTTTTTTTCTGATCACCTACGTAAATAACCCAGGCCCTCTATTTCTGTCCATGGACCCCCCCCAAAATACATTCCACATGTGACCAGGGCCCACGTCAGCTGACTGGAGCTCTATTTCTGGCCACGGGACCTCCAAAATACCCCCTTCTCCTCTCCTTGTACGGTCCCTGGTGTGACCAACGTCGACGTCATCTGCACGATTGCCCCCCTTTGACACCGATGATTTCGGCAGATAATCACGTCAGCTCAGTGTTGCGACACGTGTGCGAGATTGATGACTGTGAAGCGAATGAAGTGCGTAGGAGGAGGAAACCTTGTGACATGGGGGAGGGAGGGGGGTGGGGGTGGGAGGTCACACCAGGAAGTACAGGAAAGGGACCAGGATAGAACGAGAAGGGAAAGGGGAGGGCTGTGAGACAAGGGAATGACACGATTAAAGGAGACGTTCTCTAGCGACGCGTGAATTGTTCTGGAATATTAAGCTGAACACACACACACACACACACACCAACACCATATTTTATATTTATATATATATTTATATATATATATATATATATATATATATATATATATATATAATAAATAAAGAAATCCACATGCCCGTGCCTGTTTTCTTCCACTTTATTTAAAAAAAAATAAATAAATAAATAAATAAAGTGGAAGAAAACAGGCACGGGCATGTGGATTTCTTTATTTATTATCATCATATTCCTACATGGAACTATCCTTGCCCCTTCTACTGCTAGGTGCGGAGTCAGAGTTATAGCAGGGTTTTCTGAAATATATATATTATATATATATTATTATATATATTATATATTATATATTATATATATATAATATATATATATTATAATATATATATATATATATATATATATATAACAATGATTAAAAGCAAATCTTAAAACCGGGACTACAAATTTGTTTCGAGGTCTTTCCTCTCTTCAGATCCCGTGCCAATCCCTGCTACTGACCCTCGATCGTATATTGTGTTTGGATTGTGAACTGTAGTCCAGTTGGGTTGTGTTGCACGTGTTGTGCGAGGGGGGCCCTGTTAGGGTTGTAAGTCTTTCTTTATTGAGTATGAGGGGTTGTGTTGCACGTGTTGTGCAAGGGGGGGGGGGGGCCCTGTTAGGGTTGTCTTTCTTTCTCTATTGAGTATGAGGGGTCCTATCAGGGTTGCTATTTTATACTTGTTGATAAAAATTTCCTTTTGTGCCTGCAACTGTCTACGATTTCAACTCTTGTGTTCAATGTAGCCATACTAGGTTTGCATAGAATCATCCACTTTTCTGTTGTGCACAAATTACATCTCTTTGTGCTATTATTGTATGCTGCTGCTTTTCTGATTATTTTCCATGTGATGTTAAAATCTGTATTTGCTTTCTTAAGATCCCATATATGTTTACTTAATTCTGTTTGGTGTTTGTATTTTTCATACTTAAAAGATTGCTTGTGTATTGGCGTACCTGGCTTTAAATTTGTTTTCTGTGATCCCTATGTATGTCTCTTTGCCTCTTTTCGTTGTCACAGTGGCTTGGTATACGATGTTGTCAGAGAGACATTGGTTGTTCAGAGGGCATTGCTCTTTGATTGTGCAATTGCAAGTTTTCCGTTTGTCACCCTCGTTTTTGACGTTGGTTTTCTTTTTGTTTGAAGCATCAATTATTTTTTTAAGATTTGGCATACAAGAGTAAGATAGTTTGATAGTGTTCTTGTTGAATATTTTGAAAAGTTTATGGTCTTTCTGGAACGATTCTGTTAGTATTTTGAAGAATTCTTTGCCATGTTGGTTTTCACTCTACCATCATATGGTGGGTTGTACCAGGTTATTTTCCTCTTTCTGTTTTTCTTCCTGCTTCCAGTGGTACTTTCAGGTTCATATTTCAACTTGTAGTTGTGTCCACTTTTCAACAGTGCTTCTTGGTAGTCCGTTGCTGCATCGTTGAATATTTTCTTCGTTGCAGGAAAGGTTGGATAACCTCTTGTTTATCCCTTGTGGTATCGTTTTTATGATTGTTGGTGGGTGGTTACTCATGGAATTTACATATAATGGTGTATCATTGGGTTTTTTGCATGGTCTGTATTGGTTTTTGTTTAAATCTAGTGTTACATCCAAGTAGTTGACTACTTTTTTGTTGGCTTCTATTGTAATTTTTAAGTTGTGATTTTGGAACAATTTACATAGCTCTTTCTTTTTATTCTCTACCTCTCTAGGTGTATTGTCCAGTGCCGCCAATCCGTCGTCTCTGTACAGCCCAAACTCTATGCCCAAGTAGTTTGTGCATTTTTGACAATAGTAACAGGCCCACTATCTCGCATGTTTCTGCACCATCATATGAACCCATTGTAAACGTCAAAAGTCGAATTAAAATCTGTTTTTTTCATGTAAGGCTCCTTTTTATTATACAACACTGTTTTTTTTGTGTGGAATATGATTTCCAATTCTGAATTTGTTATCTCAGTATATTTGGTAGTAAATTCCAAAGCTTTTCCTGAGCAATTCTTCATTGATGGATGGGTAAAAATCCACAATGTCGAATGCGATAAAGGTTGTTCTGTTTTGTTTGTTTAATTTTTGGAACCATTGCACCACCTCATGAGTATTTTTCCAAAGGTTCAGTTCAAGATTTGATTTGGCATCAGCTACTATTTTTTCTAGGATTTGCTTGCTTTACTCTTCCTAGTTCAGATTTTGTGGGGTTGATCAGTCTACATGAGGGGTTGTTTTGAAAATTAGGTTTATGATCTTTGAGTGTTATAAATGCTTCTCTTTTAGCAGTGGTTTCTATCCTGTCACTTAGTTCTATGCGTTCCACCAGTTTCTTTTCTTCTTTCCTGATGGTAGTACATGTTTCCTCTTCAGCTTCTTGTAGTTCTTTTGGATGTTTTTTGGTGAGGAGCTGTCGTAATCTTTTACTTCCATTTTGTAAAAATTACTAGTTTTGTCTGCTTTGACAAATATTCTTTTATCATGCATTATATCTTTTATATTGCTGCTCAGAGATTTTTGGAAGTTGTTTATTTTCCTAAATTTAATGGTGGAAATCATGTTTTTTAATTTTTCCTCAAAACTCTCATCTCTTCAATAACTGGTGGAGATCTCCATGAGTTGATTCCATATGTGTCCGTCTTTTCCTGCTGTGCTTTAGGATTAAGGTTAAAAGAAAGCCCTCCATCTTAAATTGCGTACAAATTTTTCCGTTTTCTCAATTAGCCTTTTTGTGTAGCTCTCTGGTGTAGCATAGGGGATATTCTTGGTTGATAGGTTAAAATTTACTTTCTCCATTTTTTCAAAAAATTGCTAGCCAGGCTTAAAGTGCTCGACGTATGGAGCTGTTTTCTCTAGCTGGTAGTATATTTTCCGGCTTTTTTGGAAAAAGTGCTCAACCATGCGGGAGCAGCTAAAACAATGATTAAAAGCAAATCTTAAAACCGGGACTACAAATTTGTTTCGAGGGTCTTTCCTCTCTTCAGATCCCGTGCCAATCCCCTGCTACTGACCTCGATCGTATATATACGTGTTTGGATTGTGAACTGTAGTCCAGTTGGGTTGTGTTGCACGTGTTGTGCGAGGGGGGCCCTGTTAGGGTTGTAAGTCTTTCTTTATTGAGTATGAGGGGTTGTGTTGCACGTGTTGTGCAAGGGGGGCCCTGTTAGGGTTGTCTTTCTTTCTCTATTGAGTATGAGGGTCCTATCAGGGTTGCTATTTTATACTTGTTGATAAAAATTTCCTTTTGTGCCTGCAACTGTCTACGATTTCAACTCTTGTGTTCAATGTAGCCATACTAGGTTTGCATAGAATCATCCACTTTTCTGTTGTGCACAAATTACATCTCTTTGTGCTATTATTGTATGCTGCTGCTTTCTGATTATTTTCCATGTGATGTTAAAATCTGTATTTGCTTTCTTAAGATCCCATATTGTTTACTTAATTCTGTTTGGTGTTTGTATTTTTCATACTTAAAAGATTGCTTGTGATTGGCGTACCTGGCTTTAAATTTGTTTTCTGTGATCCCTATGTATGTCTCTTTGCCTCTTTTCGTTGTCACAGTGGCTTGGTATACGAATGTTGTCAGAGAGACATTGGTTGTTCAGAGGGCATTGCTCTTTGATTGTGCAATTGCAAGTTTTCGTTTGTCACCCTCGTTTTTGACGTTGGTTTTCTTTTTGTTTGAAGCATCAATTATTTTTTTAAGATTTGGCATACAAGAGTAAGATAGTTTGATAGTGTTCTTGTTGAATATTTTGAAAAGTTTATGGTCTTTCTGGAACGATTCTGTTAGTATTTTGAAGAATTCTTTGCCAATGTTGGTTTTCACTCTACCATCATATGGTGGGTTGTACCAGGTTATTTTCCTCTTTCTGTTTTTCTTCCTGCTTCCAGTGGTACTTTCAGGTTCATATTTCAACTTGTAGTTGTGTCCACTTTTCAACAGTGCTTCTTGGTAGTCCGTTGCTGCATCGTTGAATATTCTTCGTTGCAGTGAAAGGTTGGATAACCTCTTGTTTATCCCTTGTGGTATCGTTTTTATGATTGTTGGTGGGTGGTTACTCATGGAATTTACATATAATGGTGTATCATTGGGTTTTTTGTATGGTCTGTATTGGTTTTTGTTTAAATCTAGTGTTACATCCAAGTAGTTGACTACTTTTTTGTTGGCTTCTATTGTAATTTTTAAGTTGTGATTTTGGAACAATTTACATAGCTCTTTCTTTTTATTCTCTACCTCTCTAGGTGTATTGTCCAGTGCCGCCAATCCGTCGTCTCTGTACAGCCCAACTCTATGCACAAGTAGTTTGTGCTTTTTGACAATAGTAACAGGCCCACTATCTCGCATGTTTCTGCACCATCATATGAACCCATTGTAACGTCAAAAGTCGAATTAAAATCTGTTTTTTTTTCATGTAAGGCTCCTTTTTATTATACAAACACTGTTTTTTTTGTGTGGAATATGATTTCCAATTCTGAATTTGTTATCTCAGTATATTTGGTAGTAAATTCCAAAGCTTTCCTCAGCATTCTTCATTGATGGATGGGTAAAAAATATCCCCTATGCTACTCCAGAGAGCTACACAAAAAGGCTAATTGAGAAAACGGAAAAATTTGTACGCAATTTAAGATGGAGGGCTTTCTTTTACCTTAATCCTAAAGCACAGCAGGAAAAGACGGACACATATGGAATTCAACTCATGGAGATCTCCACCAGTTATTGAAGAGATGAGGAGTTTTGAGGAAAAATTAAAAAAACATGATTTCCACCATTAAATTTAGGAAAATAAACAACAACTTCCAAAAATCTCTGAGCAGCAATATAAAAGATATAATGCATGATAAAAGAATATTTGTCAAAGCAGACAAAACTAGTAATTTTTACAAAATGGAAGTAAAAGATTACGAGCAGCTCCTCACCAAAAACATCCAAAAGAACTACAAGAAAGCTGAAGAGGAAACATGTACTACCATCAGGAAAGAAGAAAAGAAACTGGTGGAACGCATAGAACTAAGTGAAGGATAGAAACCACTGCTAAAAGAGAAGCATTTATAACACTCAAAGATCATAAACCTAATTTTCAAAACAACCCCTCATGTAGACTGATCAACCCCACAAAATCTGAACTAGAAGAGTAAGCAAGCAAATCCTAGAAAAATAGTAGTGATGCCAAATCAAATCTTGAACTGAACCTTTGGAAAAATACTCATGAGGTGGTGCAATGGTTTCCAAAAATTAAACAAACAAAACAGAACAACCTTTATCGCATTCGACATTGTGGATTTTTACCCATCCATCAATGAAGAATTGCTCAGGAAAGCTTTGGAATTTACTACCAAATATACTGAGATAACAAATTCAGAATTGGAAATCATATTTAACACACAAAAAAACAGTGTTGTATAATAAAAAGGAGCCTTACATGAAAAAAAACAGATTTTAATTCGACTTTTGACGTTACAATGGGTTCATATGATGGTGCAGAAACATGCGAGATAGTGGGCCTGTTACTATTGTCAAAAATGCACAAACTACTTGGGCATAGAGTTGGGCTGTACAGAGACGACGGATTGGCGGCACTGGACAATTACACCTAGAGAGGTAGAGAATAAAAAGAAAGAGCTATGTAAATTGTTCCAAAATCACAACTTAAAAATTACAATAGAAGCCAACAAAAAAGTAGTCAACTACTTGGATGTAACACTAGATTTAAACAAAAACCATACAGACCATACAAAAAACCCAATGATACACCATTATATGTAAATTCCATGAGTAACCACCCACCAACAATCATAAAAACGATACCACAAGGGATAAACAAGAGGTTATCCAACCTTTCCTGCAACGAAGAAATATTCAACGATGCAGCAACGGACTACCAAGAAGCACTGTTGAAAAGTGGACACAACTACAAGTTGAAATATGAACCTGAAAGTACCACTGGAAGCAGGAAGAAAAACAGAAAGAGGAAAATAACCTGGTACAACCCACCATATGATGGTAGAGTGAAAACCAACATTGGCAAAGAATTCTTCAAAATACTAACAGAATCGTTCCAGAAAGACCATAAACTTTTCAAAATATTCAACAAGAACACTATCAAACTATCTTACTCTTGTATGCCAAATCTTAAAAAAATAATTGATGCTTCAAACAAAAAGAAAACCAACGTCAAAAACGAGGGTGACAAACGGAAAACTTGCAATTGCACAATCAAAGAGCAATGCCCTCTGAACAACCAATGTCTCTTGACAACATCGTATTACCAAGCCACTGTGACAACGAAAAGAGGCAAAGAGACATACATAGGGATCACAGAAAACAAATTTAAAGCCAGGTACGCCAGTCACAAGCAATCTTTTAAGTATGAAAAATACAAACACCAAACAGAATTAAGTAAACATATATGGATCTTAAGAAAGCAAATACAGATTTTAACATCACATGGAAAATAATCAGAAAAGCAGCAGCATACAATAATAGCACAAAGAGATGTAATTTGTGCACAACAGAAAAGTGGATGATTCTATGCAAACCTAGTATGGCTACATTGAACACAAGAGTTGAAATCGTAGACAGTTGCAGGCACAAAAGGAAATTTTTATCAACAAGTATAAAATAGCAACCCTGATAGGACCCCTCATACTCAATAGAGAAAGAAAGACAACCCTAACAGGGCCCCCCTTGCACAACACGTGCAACACAACCCCTCATACTCAATAAAGAAAGACTTACAACCCTAACAGGGCCCCCCTCGCACAACCCGTGCAACACAACCCAACTGGACTACAGTTCACAATCCAAACACGTATATATACGATCGAGGTCAGTAGCAGGGATTGGCACGGGATCTGAAGAGAGGAAAGACCTCGAAACAAATTTGTAGTCCCGGTTTTAAGATTTGCTTTTAATCATTGTTTTAGCTGCTCCCGCATGGTTGAGCACTTTTTCAAAAAAAAGCCGGAAATATACTACCAGCTATATATATATATATATATATATATATATATATATATATATATATATATATATATATATATATATATATATATATATAAACTAATAAATTCCAAGGATAAGTACCGCGCACCATTCCAGCAACTTACAGAGCAGCTTGGTGCTGCAATGATTGCAATAAATATTGAATTATAAACAAAGCTTGCTCTTATGTCTTAGATTGAAGAAATAGGGGGTGATAAGCATTCATATCTGCAGTGGTAGATAATTCTGCCTAACTAACAGTTTGTGCTTGAGTGGGTGAATGGGGGAAAATAAAATAAAAACAAAAAAAATAGATAGATAGATAGATAGATAGAGATAGATACACACACACACACACACACACACACACACACACACACACACACACACACACGCACACACACACACACATTAATGAGCCGTTTGCCTAAGAAGAAACCAGTAATCCTCCTTCAATGACTGACCCATCACAGATCCGTGTTGAATCCCGTAAGCCTATAACAATTAAAATCGGGTGTTCATTTAGTTACATCTTCTCCCCTTTACAACGCCGGGTGCTCGTTCCGTACATGTCGTATCCAGAATGCCATTCCGGAATTCTGTGACGGTGAATTCCTTTCCTGGAGTTAATTTGACCCTGTATTTCCTGTCGCCCGTTGTTTTTCTGCCTATGCGGCCCATTCTTCTGTCTTTATGCTCGAGGGGTTTTCACATCTTTCTGTCTTGTCACAACTCGCAACACGCCAGCTTTTAAGACAGTAATCTGCCGATTGCAACCTGGTTATTCAGGCGTGGGTCCGAATCTCATTCCTGACACTATATACTGTTATGCTGCGCACTCAGACTATAAGCAGACATGGTGTTGCTTGCTTTCAAGGTATTGGCTACTTAATACAAGCATTAAGATTCACGTGCGGTCACTGCCATCGTGAGAGCGGAAGCTGGTATACCATTCCAATACGGGCCAGCCTATTCCAAAAATGGCACAGATACATACTGTCCTGAACAGAAACTCCTAGTCCATTCTATAGCTTTAATATGACCGTGCGACTTTCTTTTTTCTTCTTCTTCTTCTTCTTCTTCTTCGTCTTCTTCTTTCTTTAAATGTAGATGTTTTTCGTCAATTCGTTGTTTTTTGTTCATGTTGTTTGTTTTTTGTTTAACTCGAGTTGAAAACTGAAATACATGCCAGACACTCTCAGCATACGCAAATTTTGTTTGTCTAGGAAACATCAGTGGAATAGCAATCATATTATGAATTTAATATGTCTGATTTGGAAATAGCTGTATATTTGTTTTCAGGATGGGCCTTTTTCCGCAAGTAGGCCTAGTGACAGTCATTAAAAGACCCTGTGGGGTGGGCTAGGTTATGATACAGATAAACTATTTAGATCTAGCCGCGTGCCTGTGTGAGTGACCATATCGATCAATTTTGAACATGTAATCCTACGACGGCCGAGATCCTGTGTCATTCAAATCGCGTAAGCTAGCTGTTGGTGAGGAGTAGCCATCTGAATCAGTCTTTAATATTCTCGATA
>JAFLJL010016911.1:25170-28936 GCA_018398815.1 Conus ventricosus
CAAAGACTGGAAGGGAAAAAAAAGGGGGCAGTGGGGGGGTAGGGGCGGGTGAGGGGAGAATAGGCAGAATGAGAATATGCACACACACACACACACACACACACACACACACACACACACACACCACACACACACACACACACACACACACACACACACACACACACACCCTGAAAAATAAATAAGAAAAAAGAAAAACAGAGCAAGGCGTCTGCGCTATCAATCCACTTTGCAAAAGGACCAAGAAAAACGCACATCTAAAGTAAAAGGAAGCTCATCTCAAGTGTGGCATGCAGATACTATACAAAATAATAAACAAGGGAGCTAAATTTTATTGTAATCCATGGTGAAACAATTGGACGAACAAAACTCAAAACTACTGCTACTTGTGATCGTACCCATTCACCAAGCCCACATACAGACGAGAGGTACGCCGAAAAAAACAAACCGAGGCAGCTTCGCTTGAAAGGTCCAGGTTTGCAATACAGAGAACAGGGGGCATGGAAGGTCCCTGGGGTAACATGGCTCTGCTTTGTTGGTTTGTTTGTTTGTTCGTTTTCTAGCAAATACCGTCTTGAAGACCTCCCTACCTTTCCCCGTCCTCTTCCCTTAAATGATCGTATCGTAAGGTACGTATGCATGAAGAGTCGCTTGCAAGGGACGTAACTTCCTCAACTGACTTCTTCGGCGACGTCAGCGTAAAATCGTTGCTGAGAAGAAAAAAAAGTTTGAATTTTGCAGTCAAAGATGTATTTTTGTGTGATTTTTCATTTGATTATCCTCTGATATTCATTTTATTATCTTTTGGAAGTTCGAAAAATCAAGATCAACATACATATTACGAGTGAGTTACTTCCCCTGTGTCCATATTTGTTACAAGTAAAAGTTTCGATAGTTGCCGAGCCACTGGCTCATGCAGCTTATGGATCACCGTCATGTTTTTGCGACCGGGCAGAGGCAATGGCCATAAGCCCAGCACCTAAGTGGCTTGACGAGCCCCATTGACGGCAGTCTGGTTATTCTTACAGGGACTCTCAAATCTGCTCATGTTACTTGCCATTGGCACTCCTTTAAGGCCGAGTTAGTCGTTCGTCTTCAGTATTTCTTTTCTCTAGAAGGCCAGAAAGTATCAGAGGGCTGGGTCGGTCGGTAGGGACGAACAAAGGACGCTAAAAAAGTGTGTGTGTGTGTGTGTTGTGTGGTGATCATTTTAAGGGAAGAGGACGGGGATAGGTAGGGAGGTCAATATAGAAGACAGAACACACGCTGGTGATAAAATTGTGATGAAAGATAGTGTCACTGGGGAGCGAAGAGGGGGAGGAGGGCTGGGGGAGGGGGATGGGGGGATACAACAAGAGCAAAAACAAAAACAAAACAAAAAAATCCCCCCCAGAAAAAAAAAAGCTCAAATGCACTAACGAAACGAGCGATGTTGATTACAGAAAACGTAAATGAGATGTAGCATGAAATTATTTACGTGAGAGTTTACTCGTGCTTTTTTTAATGTCATTATAATCTTCAATTAATTCATAAGTTATACTCCCCCCCCCCCCCCCCCCCCCCCCCTCCTGCATCCTCTTCACATTGTTTCTTTGCCCACGTCATCCCGTACACGTTTTGTCAATCAATAATGACACGTTAATTGACTAAATTTATTTTTCAATAACGTGGGTGACTTCCGACTTCTCATGGATATGCCATTGTTCCCCTTCCCGTGCAGATACATGATCACACCAACAGCAGCAGAGGAAATGTGCAAACATGAATCAAACCTTCAAGACTGCTGCAGCCTGTAGACCCGGAAACATTGTCACACAGACAACACACACACACACACACACACACACACCGGGACAAAAAGACATGTGACCTCGGCATGACTTGACATGAAGGAACATTTTTAGTTAGGAGGAGGTAACTTACACAGTGAAAAAAGCAACGTACAGAGTGGACAGGCTGAAATTGTGACATTCACCTGTCGAAAGAAAGCGAAGCAAGATGTAAATGACCAGGATTTTAATCGTTGATTTCATTCAGTTTTGACAGTTATAGAAAAGGTTGCTTTTGGGTTATCGCGCATCGGGGCTCAAATGTTTTGCGCCGCTAAAATAGGATTTAACCGCTTTTCATGCTGGCGTTAGTTGCTCGTACATTTTTAAGTTGAAAGGCGAGATATAATTTTTTTTTTTTTTGCCGTGATTACCAAGCTGAGTGTTTAGTAGTGTTTTTTTTTTTAACTATCGAGAATATTAAAGACTGATTCAGATGGCTACTCCTACCAACAGCTAGCTTACGCGATTTGAATGACACAGGATCTCGGCCGTCGTAGGATTACATGTTCAAAATTGATCGATATGGTCACTCACACAGGCACGCGGCTAGATCTAAATAGTTTATCTGTATCATAACCTAGCCCACCCCACAGGGTCTTTTAATGACTGTCACTAGGCCTACTTGCGGAAAAAGGCCCATCCTGAAAACAAATATACAGTATTTCCAAATCAGACATATTAAATTCATAATATGATTGCTATTCCACTGATGTTTCCTAGACAAACAAAATTTGCGTATGCTGAGAGTGTCTGGCATGTATTTCAGTTTTCAACTCGAGTTAAACAAAAAACAAAACAACATGAACAAAAAACAACGAATTGACGAAAAAACATCTACATTTAAAGAAGAAGAAGACGAAGAAGAAGAAGAAGAAGAAGAAGAAAAAGAAAAGTCGCACGGTCATATTAAAGCTATAGAATGGACTAGGAGTTTCTGTTCAGGACAGTATGTATCTGTGCCATTTTTGGAATAGGCTGGCCCGTATTGGAATGGTATACCAGCTTCCGCTCTCACGATGGCAGTGACCGCACGTGAATCTTATGCTTGTATTAAGTAGCCAATACCTTGAAAGCAAGCAACACCATGTCTGCTTATAGTCTGAGTGCGCAGCATAACAGTATATAGTGTCAGGAATGAGATTCGGACCCACGCCTGAATAACCAGGTTGCAATCGGCAGATTACTGTCTTAAAAGCTGGCGTGTTGCGAGTTGTGACAAGACAGAAAGATGTGAAAACCCCTCGAGCATAAAGACAGAAGAATGGGCCGCATAGGCAGAAAAACAACGGGCGACAGGGAAATACAGGGTCAAATTAACTCCAGGAAAGGATATTCACCGTCACAGAATTCCGGAATGGCATTCTGGATACGACATGTACGGAACGAGCACCCGGCGTTGTAAAGGGGAGAAGATGTAACTAAATGAACACCGATTTTAATTGTTATAGGCTTACGGGATTCAACACGGATCTGTGATGGGTCAGTCATTGAAGGGAGGATTACTGGTTTCTTCTTAGGCAAACGGCTCATTAATGTGTGTGTGTGTGTGCGTGTGTGTGTGTGTGTGTGTGTGTGTGTGTGTGTGTGTGTGTGTGTGTGTGTATCTATCTCTATCTATCTATCTATCTATCTATTTTTTTTGTTTTTATTTTATTTTCCCCATTCACCCACTCAAGCACAAACTGTTAGTTAGGCAGAATTATCTACCACTGCAGATATGAATGTTATCACCCCCTATTTCTTCAATCTAAGACATAAGAGCAAGCTTTGTTTATAATTCAATATTTATTGCAATCATTGCAGCACCAAGCTGCTCTGTAAGTTGCTGGAATGGTGCGCGGTACTTATCCTTGGAATTTATTAGTTTATATATATATATATATTTATATTATATTTATTATATATATTATATATTTATATATATATATTTTTTT
>JAFLJL010016913.1:0-2500 GCA_018398815.1 Conus ventricosus
GATCAACTTGCCCGAAGAAGACCAAAGAGGTCGAAACGCGTCATGTTTTGTCTGTCATTATTTTGTCCCTTTTGTCAGCGGAAAGATCAATATTTTTTTTAACTTGTTATATAAATTTGCTACATTTTATAATGAAAAAATGAAAATGAAATAGAAAAGTGTTTCTGTTGTTATCATGCGCTTAGACGACAAGACTTTAAACGTTGTGTAGGCTGGACACACTAGCAGCCCATATGGGAAACGACATGCAAGGATGGGTCTAGAGTCACATTCGTGTCGGCAATGAAACGTTCACGTTCGCCACAATGAAAACAATCAACACAATCGAAATCACCACAACGGAGTGTTATTGGGGTCACTAAGTCCCGTCCCATTAGGTGAAAGCTGTACTCAAATGGTCAAACGCACAAGTGTTTGACAGTTGAATTAGATATTCCGTTTAAAAACGAACAAAAATGTTGGTCCGCATAAAGCTCCCGTATTTTCACCTTTTTCAGTGGATTCATCTTTCTCTCTGTGTGTGCGTACATGCGCGCGTGTTTGCGTGCATACGTGCGTGCGTGCGTGTGTGCATGTGTGTGTGTGTGTGTGTGTGTGTGTGTGTGTGTGTGTGGTGTGTGTGGCACTAGATCAATAAATTGTCTGACTCTCTCTCTCTCTCTCTCTCTCTCTCTCTCTTCACACTTTTTAAACATATGTGATGGTGTAGAAATATTTTCTCCTGAATACTAAATGTTATGTTGCTTTTGTGGACTTTCAAAAAGCCTTTGATTCTGTTAACCGTACATCTAAAGGAACACTTCAGAAAAGCAGAAATCGATGAGAAAATATACAAAGCTCTCAGCTGAATGAATCATTCAGAACTATCCTGCTTTCGTGACAAGGGTAGGCTTTTAAAGATGATTGACTGCCCTCGAGGAGTTCAACAGGGTTGTTAACTGAACGAACTAGTCATAGAAAATATTGAAAGAGATCGGCACAGTTTAGAAATGATCTCGGACGCTGTCAAAATGTTCCAAATATTTTTCGTCGATTATATCATTTTCGTTTCTGAGACAGCTGATGGTCTTCAAAACCAGCCACAATTCTGAAAACGGAAGCAGACAGATTGAATCTAACCGTTAGTCCCGAGAAAACGAACATCGTGGTTTTCAGAATGGGCTGTCGTACTTCCAGGAATCTTTTTCTTTCTTTCTGCGTACGCAGGCTGATACTCCTGTGGACACTGCCTGTATAGACAGGCAGTGGAGTTTTGTGTGGATGACCGTTTTTTATCCCGCCATAAAGGCAGCCATACTCCATCTTCGGGGAAGGTGCATGCTATGTGTAACGTGCATACCAACGGCCAAACTGGCCTTCTCTTCCGAAAGTTGGTGATGGGATTTGACGTGTGTGAAAGATGCTATGCGTGCGTTCACACACGGAACCTCGGTTTATAGTCTCATTCGAAGGACTGTATGGGGAATGGAGTCAGAACCAATGTTAACTCCGGGGAAAAAATCCCCCTGTACCGAAATTCGAACCCGCAACCCCAGGATCACGAGTCCGGCGCTCTACCAACTGAGCTATTCCGGCCCCCCTTCCAGGAATCAAAGAGTGGTGGTATGGGGCAATAGAAATAAAACCAACATATAATTGTAGATAATCAAGAATGATTTTTTTCAACTAACTTTTACCGTGGGATGGTCAGAAACATATTTCAAAAATTGGAAAGAAAGGTGTGATACAGATTCTAGGATCATGATGAAAATGAAATCCAGTTGAATCATCGTTAGTATGAACCTTTCTTATTTTCAAACTGAACCATATGCTAACATATGCATCAGAGGTTTGAAGTTTATCTGATAGCAGCTTGATGAAAAAAAGTTCATTCCTTTGCAGTTTTGAATGTCCCGTTGCACTCTTCAAACAGAATAATATAATATATATTGACAAATCTTAAACAAATGTTAGCGAACCGCCCAGAGAAACGTGGACAAACGAGTCACAAGACAAAACACAACACGTTTCGACCTCGTAGGTCGCAAGGAAGAAGGCGTTGAATGCGCTGAACTCTGAAGCGATCAAAGCTAAGTGAATGTTCGTTACTTTATTCGTTTGTGTCTTACCCGAAGAAGACCTAAGAGGTCGAAACGCGTAGTGTTTTGTCTTGTGACTCGTTTGTCCACGTTGTTCCGGGCGGTTCGCTAACATTTATTTAAGATTTGTTTAGATTTCCGCCTGCAGTCGTCTCGCTTTGCAACTAGATCTAATACAATTATGGTTAATCAGGCAGAACCCTCGCCACATACTGATGCAAATAAGCAGATGTGGTTGAGGCTGCGAAAACTTCCATTGCCTGGGCTGCCAGCTGCTCTTGCAACATGAAATAGGGAAATGCAAGTTGGTGATGAAGATTTTAGAAACCCTTGGTATAAATCTGGTTAAACCAAGAAGTAGGCGATAATGATTTGTTCACCTCAGAACCACAAGACAGACTACTATGTACATTTTAACAAAA
>JAFLJL010016913.1:10000-31591 GCA_018398815.1 Conus ventricosus
GCTGTACAGACGTATTTGCAATAAATTTTTTCATTAAGTTACACACAAGAATGTGATCAATTGAAATGCTATGACCACATATACAATGTATATTTTTTGACATACTTTGTTTTCAAACAATCCAATTTCCATCTACAGATCAAGGAACTTATCTGGCGTCTACGGTAAATGTTTTGGTCGTACTTACTTAACAATTCATACATATTTTTCATTTCATCGTTTAAACCAAAACACCCACTTTCTCTTTCTATCAAATGAAAATGAGAAAATTGTACTTTTTCTGCCAAAGTATAGCACTCTTGCACTGACATAGAGAAGTTTAAAAAATGCGAATCTGATGATCGTTTTGCTCCTCTCTTTGCTAGAACATCAACCTTTTCATTATAATATAACCCACAGTGGGAGGGCACCCAAAGAAATGTTATTTCGGTGTCTCTGACTGAGAGGAAATGTACTAAATTATTTATTTCAGTGATCATCTCAGGTCGAACATTTAATTTAAAATTCTTCATTGCAGTAAGAACTGACTTGGAATCTACACATAAAACAACTTCAATTAAATTTTGAGGGTAATCCACAACAAACTTTAAAGCCATAATTATAGCAAATAACTCGGCCGTGAATATAGATTTGTTTTTTCCGAGATAATAAGACTTTTCTTTGTTAAGGCCTGGGATAATGTATGCTGCACCTGCATGTTCATCGATTAATGATCCATCAGTGTATATCTTCAAATGGTTGGAATAGTGATCATGCAAATGCATTTTGATATTGGATAACAATAAATTAGTATTTTCAGCCTTTGTTAAATCTGTATGCTCAATATCAAAATGTGCTCGTATTAGTTTCCAGGGAGGGACAGGAGACACAATAGATCTGTTTGCAATAGATGTTAGTTTGATATCTGAGGATTCTAAAATCGAGGAAGTATATGTTCTAAGAGTCGTTTGAGATGATATATTTTTAGCCCTTTTGGGAAAATCAGTGTCCGATTTAATATTTATTTCAGGGCCTAAATTATTGTCTATAGAAGAACTTCTTATAACAAATTTGGTGCATGCAAGATTCCTATATTCTTCCAGTGGTAATATCCCAGCAGCACTGTATGCCTTTGTACAAGAGGCATGGACTGGTAGTCCCATGGCTATCTTATATGCTTTGGAATCAATACTTTGAAGTTTTTTCAGTAAGTATTTGGGTGCACTGAAGAACACCTCTTGTGCATACGTTAATTTAGATCTAACCAGTGCGGTAGAAAGGTGCAAAAGAGTAATTGTGTCCTGAGCCCAAACATGCTTGCTAATAATCTTTAATAGATTTAAAGTTTTTCGTGCTTTTGTTAGAATATGCTCTATATGAAAATTCCATGACAACTTTGATGTTAAATTTACTCCAAGGAATTTCACCATTTTTGTATATTTAATGGGTATGCCGTTGACTTGAAATAAAGGCATATTAACTGGATCAGATCCAGTATTAAATAACATCATGTGTGTTTTTTCAGTTGATATTTGCAAACCATTTTCAGTCATGTAAGCAGAAAGGGTATTTAATTCTTTTTTATATAACTTTTTGATATAGTTTTGTGATCTGACAGGTGTACATTTTTTTAATGTCACTTTCATCCATATGCATATGTCATCTGCATATTGGACTAGTTCTATGTTCTTAGTAATTTTTGTGGGTAAATCGTACATCAGAATATTAAAAAGTACAGGGGCAATAACAGACCCCTGAGGAATGCCCATGTGTAATTTTCTTCTTGTAGAGTAAGAGTTCCCTACCTTTGTTCTAATATATCTATTTTCTAAGAAGTCTTTAAGAAAATCATAAATGTTTCCTGATAATCCGATCTCTTTAAGTTTATAAAGCAAACGAGAGTGCCATGCTTGATCATAAGCTTTAGTGATATCAAAAAAGGTTGCTAGTAAGCATTTTCTCCTGGAAAACTGGTGTTTTATTTGAGTGGTAAGTTTGACTAAATGTTCAATAGCACTTCTACCCTTTCGAAAACCTGCTTGGTTTGTTGGGATAACTTTGTTCTTTTCACAAAAGTAGTTCAGTCTATTTAAAACAATTGTTTCATAAAGTTTACAGACATGAGAAGTTAATGAAATAGGTCTGTAACTATCTATACTCTCTTTCAGTTTACCTTCCTTGTGAATCGGTACTACTACTGATTCTTTCCATATTTGTGGCAAATGACCTGAGCTCCAGCATTTTTCAAATATTCTAAGTAAAATGCTTATCCATTTGTCTGGAAAATGTTTAATCATTTCATTTGAAATGGCGTCAATCCCAACAGCTGTTTTTTGTTTGGGAGAGAATCTATGGCATCTTTCACCTCTTGTAGTATAATTGGGACGTTGATGTCGCTTGTGTCATTATCAGACACATCATTAAAGACATGGGTAGATTCTTTATTCTCTCTGAATTTTCCTTCGTTTTCAGACAACCCCTCTAACCTGCTCACTTTAGCAAACTGGTCGACAAACGCTTCTGCTTTGTCTGTGGATGATGGTAAATTGTTATTGTCAAGAATGATAGGATATTCTGGGAGTTTGATTCCATTTTTTATCGTTTTTATCTCTTTCCATACCATTCTATCTTTGTGATCGAGTGTGTTTCTTTTGCAAAAATTATCCCAATAATCCTTTTTGGCTTGTTCCATAACTCTATTACTATGTATATTTGAATGCTTCATTTCCTTAAATTTTTCATCTACCGTTTTCTTATCTTGACTTTTCTTAGTGTGCACGTATTCCTTGAATAACCGTTTTTTCTCATTGACTGCCTTATCGCAATCTTCAGTCCACCAGACATTACCGAGATGTTTACCCCCTTTAGATCCCTGATTCTTCAATTTAGGAATACATAAACCAGACACTTTTAGAACAGAAGTACAAAACGTGTCATACATTGTATCAATATCATCATCTGGGGACAAGCTTATGTCTAGATCTTTAAGTGTACTGTAAAATTGAGACCATTTGGCATTTTTATAATCAAATCTTGGGATTGTATCATCTGGTTTTGTGTCTTCAAAATAAGGGGACTGATTAATTGTAATGTGTGTGTGTGTGTGTGTGTGTGTGTGTGTGTGTGTGTGTGTGTGTGTGTGTGTGTGTGTGTGTGTGTGAGAGAGAGAGAGAGAGAGAGTTGGAGTGTGGTGTGGTGTGTGTGTGTGTGTGTGTGTGTGTGTGTGTGTGTGTGGGAGAGAGAGAGAGAGAGAGAGTGTGTGTGTGTGTGTGTGTGTGTGTGTGTGTGTGTGTGTGTGTGTGTGTGTGTGTGTGTGTGTGTGTGTGTGTGTGTGCGCGCGCGCGTGCGTGTGTGTGTATGCGTGTATGTGTGTGTTGAAGGACGGTAGATGTTTTCTGGTTTTTCTCTTTCAGGAAGACAAATTGCGATTCCTTTTTGTGTCACTGACATTTAGTTTGAAAAGAAATCCTCCAATGAAAAGACAAACAACAATATAGGCGACTTGCTTCTGAAAAGATATGTTTTCAAATGAAATCTTGAAAACGATGAGGGATACTGAACCCGAGCAGACAAACACACAGACAGACACACAGGCAGACAGACAGACAGAGAGACAGGCAAGCAGACACACACAAACAGACAGACAGACATATACAGTTGTTTAGATTGGAGCCGTACTGTCGCTCCCGGACGTTCCGCCATTTTGCCTTTGCTCTTAAGTTGTGTCGTCAATCGTCTGGAGCGGAAGTTACAACACACTACTGGTGTCCGATTGAATTTCCCATTCCTTCTCTCTCTTCGCTCCCTTTGGCTGTTCGTCGACTGACGTAAGAACACGTGTCGTGCGTTTGTTTCATAATTAACAGCTGATAGGTTTAGAGAGGGGGGCGGGGGAATGAGAGAAGAGTGGGGAGGGCGGGGGAAATGGCGACGGGCTCGGGGAAGGGGGTATGCGCTGGTGGTTGAGTGGGAGGGGTATGGGCATGTGGTTATGTGAGAGAGGACAGACAGACAGACAGATAGACGGACTGGTTATGTGAGAGAGGACAGACAGACAGACAGATACACGGACTGTGGTTATGTGAGAGAGGACAGACAGACAGACAGATAGACGGACTGTGGTTATGTGAGAGAGGACAGACAGACAGACAGATAGACGGACTGTGGTTATGTGAGAGAGGACAGACAGACAGACAGATAGACGGACTGTGGTTATGTGAGAGAGGACAGACAGACAGACAGACAGATAGACGGACTGTGGTTATGTGAGAGAGGACAGACAGACAGACAGATAGACGGACTGTGGTTATGTGAGAGAGGACAGACAGACAGACAGATAGACGGACTGTGGTTATGTGAGAGAGGGACAGACAGACAGACGGATAGACGGACTGTGGTTATGTGAGAGAGACAAGACGACAGGCAGATAGGCAGACAGAGAGATAAAGGCATGAACAGAGACCTGGAGAGAGTCCCACACCGCTGAGCCGACAGCCAGGGTCACGAGTCTTGTCAAAGTATTTCCCAAGGGAAGTGTGCATCTAGGAATCGGACAGAGGGTCTCTCATACGCGAATATTTTGTAGTATCTCTGTTTTCAGTAGTGGACTTTTTTTTCTCTCTCTTTAATCCCGGTAGATAGATTTGAACAGAGTACTTTACAAACAGTTTTTGACTCGCATGTGTTTAGAAATAAGTCTGTGTAAGCATATTGTTTCGGTTGTGTGTGTGTGTGTGTGTGTGTGTGTGTGTGTGTGTGTGTGTGTGTGTGTGTGTGTGTGTGTGTGTGTTTCCGGGGGATGAGTGGGGGTGGTAGATATTTTCTCTGTGTGTGTGTGTGTGTGTGTGTGTGTGTGTGTGTGTGTGTGTGTGGTGGTGTGTTCTGGGGGGACTGTAGATAATTCTGGTGTGTGTGTGTGTGTGATGGGGAGGGGGGGGGGTATACTTTAACGTTGGCATTTTCTCAGCAATTGCACACGCTAACAAGGCCACATGTTGCAGAATGATCAATGGTAAGATAAACAGCCATCAGCTGCATGATCATGTCATGAAAAAATTTTGGCCATAGTGGTATCCCAGTCAGTATTCTTCACTGTGTTCTGGGTATAGCAGTCATTATTCTTCACTGTGTTCTGGGTTATAGCAGTCATTATTCTTCACTGTGTTCTGGGTTGTCCTATTCATTATTCTTCACTGTGTTCTGGGTATAGCAGTCATTATTCTTCACTGTGTTCTGGTTATACCAGTCAGTATTCTTCACTGTGTTCTAGGTATACCAGTCATTATTCTTCACTGTGTTCTGGGTATAGCAGTCATTATTCTTCACTGTGTTCTGGGTATAAGCAGTCATTATTCACTGTGTTCTAGGTATACCAGTCATTATTCTTCACTGTGTTCTGGGTATAGCAGTCATTATTCTTCACTGTGTTCTGGGTATAGCAGTCATTATTCACTGTGTTCTGGGTATACCAGTCATTATCTTCACGTGTGTTCTGGGTATAGCAGTCATTATTCTTCACTGTGTTCTGGGTATACCAGTCATTATTCTTCACTGTGTTCTAGGTATACCAGTCATTATTCTTCACTGTGTTCTGGGTATACCAGTCATTATTCTTCACTGTGTTTGGGTGTCCTAGTCATTATTCTTCACGGTGTTCTAGGTATATCAGTCATTATTCTTCACTGTGTTCTAGGTATAGCAGTGATTATTCTTCACTGTGTTCTAGGTATAGCAGTCATTATTCTTCACTGTGTTCTGGTATACCAGTCATTATTCTTCACTGTGTTCTGGGTATAGCAGTCATTATTCACTGTGTTCTGGGTATAGCAGTCATTATTCTTCACTGTGTTCTGGGTATACCAGTCATTATTCTTCACTGTGTTCTGGGTATACCAGTCATTATTCTTCACTGTGTTCTGGGTATCCCAGTCATTATTCTTCACTGTGTTCTGGGTTTAGCAGTCATTATTCACTGTGTTCTGGGTTATACCAGTCATTATTCTTCACTGTGTTCTGGGTATACCAGTCATTATTCTTCACTGTGTTCTGGGTATCCCAGTCATTATTCTTCACTGTGTTCTGGGTATAGCAGTCATTATATCTTCACTGTGTTCTGGGTATACCAGTCATTATTCTTCACTGTGTTCTGGGTATACCAGTCATTATTCTTCACTGTGTTCTTGGTATACCAGTCATTATTCTTCACTGTGTTCTTGGTATCCAGTCATTATTCTCGCTGTCTTCTAGGTTATCCCAGTCATTATTCTTCACTGTGTTCTAGGTATAGCAGTCATTATTCTTCACTGTGTTCTAGGTATACAGTCATTATTCTTCAATGTGTTCTAGGTATAGCAGTCATTATTCTTCACTGTGTTCTAGGTATACCAGTCGTTATGCTTCAATGTGTTCTGGGTATAGCAGTCATTATTCTTCACTGTGTTCTAGGTATACTAGTCATTATGCTTCAATGTGTTCTGGGTATAGCAGTCAGTATTCTTCACTGTGTTCTAGGTTATACCAGTCAGTATTCTTCACTGTGTTCTAGGTGTACCAGTCATTATTCTTCACTGTGTTCTGGGTATAGCAGTCATTATTCTTCACTGTGTTCTGGGTATACAGTCATTATTCTTCACTGTGTTCTAAGTATAGCAGTCATTATTCTTCACTGTGTTCTGGGTATAGCAGTCATTATTCTTCACTGTGTTCTAAGTATAGCAGTCATTATTCTTCACTGTGTTCTGGTATAGCAGTCATTATCTTCACTGTGTTCTGGGTATACCAGTCATTATTCTTCACTGTGTTCTGGGTATAGCAGTCATTATTCTTCACTGTGTTCTGGGTATACCAGTCTTATTCTTCAACTGTGTTCTGGGTATCCCAGTCATTATTCTCACTGTGTTCTAGGTATAGCAGTCATTATTCTTCACTGTGTTCTAGGTATAGCAGTGATTATTCTTCACTGTGTTCTGGGTATAGCAGTCATAATTCTTCACTGTGTTCTGGGTATAGCAGTCATTATTCTTCACTGTGTTCTAGGTATAGCAGTCATAATTCTTCACTGTGTTCTGGGTATAGCAGTCATTATTCTTCACTGTGTTCTAGGTATACCAGTCATTATTCTCCACTGTGTTCTAGGTATACCAGACATTGTTCTTCACTGTGTTCTGGGTATACCAGTCATTATTCTTCACTATGTTCTGGGTATCCCAGTCATTAATTCTTCACTGTGTTCTAGGTATACCAGTCATTATTCTTCACTGTGTTCTGGGTATCCAGTCATTATTCTTCACTGTGTTCTGGGTATACCAGTCATTATTCTTCACTGTGTTCTGGGTATACCAGACATTGTTCTTCACTGTGTTCTAGGTATACCAGTCATTATTCTTCACTGTGTTCTGGGTATCCCAGTCATTATTCTTCACTGTGTTCTACGTGGTGACAGCCCTGATATGGCCCTTCGCGGTCGGGCTGGGCTATAAGCAACATTTCCTTACTGGGTATACCAGTCATTATTCTTCACTGTGTTCTAGGTATACCAGTCATTATTTCTTCACTGTGTTCTGGGTATCCCAGTCATTATTCTTCACTGTGTTCTACGTGGTGACAGTCCCCGATATGGCCCTTCGCGGTCGGGCTGGGCTATAAGCAACATTTCCTTACCTGGGTATACAGTCATTATTCTTCACTGTGTTCTAGGCAAATCGACATGTCGGAAATTGTTCACATTGGGGATCAAGCTGCGAGGGGAGGGGGGTGGGTGGGGGAGGGGGGGGGGGGAGGGGGGGCGAGGGGGGGAGGGGGGGGCAGGGGGGAGGGGGGGGGGGGGGAAGATGAAAGGGACAACCGTTTGCGACACTTCACCCCAACTTTGGTTCGGTCAGGGTCTCCTTCAGTTCGTGCCATGTTTAACTTGCACCCCAGTCCCACCTCTCGCCCCCATATCCCCCTCCCCACCCCCCCACCTCCCACACATTCCTCTCCTTCTCACCACCTCTCCCCCACCCCTTTCTTCATCCTTCCCTCTCACGTCTACCCCAGCCCCTCTTCTCTTGTGCATTCGTGCGAGGAAGGGGAAGGAAGGTGGAGGATGAGGAGAAGGGGGGGGGGGGTTGAGAGGGAGGGTGGAGAAGGGGGGTAAGCATGGAAATGTGTTCATTGAGCAGCCTCAGGCAAGCGTGGGGATTTGATTGGTCGGTGGTGAGGTCACATGCCTTCCGATGATTGGCCCCCTTTTTTTTTTTTTTTTTGCTATTTGTTTGTTTTGAGATGATGGGGGCGGGGGGGGGGGGGGGGCTGCAGCGGGCGTCCTTTTTAGAGCCAGACACAGTTTCTCTTTGCCGTCCGTCAGTGAGTGTGGTCAGTTGTGAGTAGGTTGTGCTTGAGATAGGTAGACAACACTTTCAACTTTAGACAAGGAAATGTGAAGAACTGGAGTCATATCAATCTATCAGACGGAAGAGTCGCTCAGCCTAGTAGTACACATTTGTGTGCTTGTGTGTGAATTGCCTTTCCTTGGGAAAAATCCCGCTCTTCCGAGATCCCGAGTTGGTTTGTTTTTGTTTTTTTTAATCTACATGGCAAACTTTGAGGAGCGCATCCATAATTGGCTCTCTTTTTAAACCATCTATCTATCTATGTATCTATCTATCTATCTATATATCTGTCTATCTATCTATCTATCCATCTAGCTATCGATCTATCTATCTATCTCTCTGTCTGTCTGTCTAGCCATCTATCTATCTGTCTGCCTGTCTTTTCTGTCTGTGTATCTAGCGATCGATCTATATATCTATCGATCTGGTTTGAAGTGGATCTTGACTTTGATAACTATTACCACTTGTACCGATCACTGGCTCAGGTGCGGTGTCCGATATCTGCGCAGTGTTGTGAACCGCGACTTCTTCTTTTTTTTCAAACATGTTTCCTCCCTAACAACGAGGTGTAATCTCTTATTTAGCCAATTTTCAGTATTAACCTTTATACCAAACGACTTTTTTTTCCGGGTTTGTCACGACCGACCCTGGAGGTCTGCCCTGACGGGATCGGTCTAGGTGGGGTGAAGGGAGTGACTGACCTAAACACGCTCCGCAAGAGACCACACAAAAAAGATTACGATACAACACCCCATTTATTCACACCAGCAAAATAACATTCCAACACACGCACCATGCACGATCACAATAAAGCACTCCAACGCACACAACATGCACAATCACGTCAAGCACTCCAACGCACAAACATGCACAATCACGATCAAAAACACTCCAACACACACAACATGCACAATCGCAATCAAGCACCCCCACACCCACAACATGCACGATTATAAAATAAATATTTCCCCATACGACGTACACAATCACAATTACAGCTTTCCCAGCACATATGACATGTACACAATTATAAAGAAATATTTCCAGTATTGACCCTTTCTCACCCACAGTGCGTCCACATCCCTGCCCCTGTCAAGTCCGCAGGGAGCACCCTGTCGCACTAGGTGCTCCGAGCCGGGTTGGTTCTCGCAGGGAGTCGCCCAAAGCCGACACCCTCGACTCCCAAGCGGGCAGTGAAGAGAGTGTCCCGGGGGGGGGGGGGGGGGGGGACGTAGCTGTTACTGGAGGTCCTGGACGGGGGTCCAGCCGGCCAGTCAAGACGGCGGGCCCCTCTAGCAGACCACGGTCCCGACCCAGGCGTGGCCTCGACCAGCGCGTGGCACCATCCCGTCCGTGGTCTCAGCCAGAACGTGGCCTCGACCAGCACGTGGCACCATCCAGTTCGTGCTCCAGGTGAAGCCCCCGGGAGGGGGGAGGACGTAGCTGGAGGAGAGTCGGAGAGGAGGAAAAGAAGAAGGAAGGGGGAAGGAAGAAGGGTACTGGAACCCTGCCGTCAGTACCGTCTGACCATTGCTGTCAAGTCTTAACAGCCACTCGCATGATGGGCGAGGGGAAGTGTGTTAAATGCACACAGTAAACCCATTGAATCAAGTCTTCTCACACGATGCAGGTAAAAGACTGTATTAAATCAACAGGTTATAAAACAAATATGAATTATCTTCACCTTCTCTCACTCACGCTTAACGTTTTCCTTCCTTAGGAAATAAATCAACACAGCGACCATCGCTTAATAACTGCCACCACATTTGCAAATAATAATTCAATGGCATAACTGTCACATTTTATAAACACATTTCAAAATAACACAAATCTTCAACCACGCATCCCAACGACAAATCATGCGTACGCACGCTCGTGAACATAAAACTCGTTCTCCTTGCACACACAAACAGACGGTGGCCGAAGGATAAAGTCCGGCGAATGTGACAGGGGCGGACGAGCGAGACCAAGCAAGTTCCAACCCTGAATCACCAGGTTCTCTCCCTTCCCACCGACTACCGCATCACCAGATACATAAACAGGAGAAAGAATTTTGGAAACAATTTAGAATGGCCAGGTTAAAGATGGAATTAACCAGAGAAAAGGTCTCACACAATATTTCTCTTACAATTTCGAAAACAAAAGAAAACTGCGCAAAAGAGAAGACTAAGCGGCTAACAACAACAAATCGAAATAAACAGACCACAAAACTGATGCTTACCAGCTACCGTGGGTGACCCCGAAGAGGCGGGTCAAAGGACTCTCTCTACCCTCTGTCCAGTCGAGAGGACAGAGGCGAAGATGCGGAAACAGAAGAAATGATGTCCCTCTCCTACAGGCCGACTGCAGGAATTGAAAGTACTGACTGTACTCTCGACGATAAGGTAAAGAACCAGGACTGGAGCAGGCGCCCCAGAGACATCTTCCGCTCGAGTGAAGAGCTAACCTCCCTCAGCAATGGCGGCCAACATGCCATGCTGCGTCACAGAGTGAGCATACTTCAAACTAAAGAAACGAAGCACGTGCGACAGGTAAAAAGACAGGCGAGAGGCCGATAGACAGAAAGTTCGAGAGAAAGGTACCGGCCACCCGTGAACTTGAAGGATGAATAGCACGGGCGGTGGAATTAGAGAGAGAGAGAGAAAGCAAACCGAAGTTGAGCTGAACCACACCAAGGTGCAACTGCACCACAAGCCACCCTAAGGGACGGATACACGACAACAGCAACGACAATAAACAAATAAGCAATTCCGCCACCCTAGGTGGGTCGAACGTCGTAGGCCTCGTGACAAACTCGTGACATCCGGGGACGGGTGGGGAGGGGGGAGGGTAGTGGGGAGTGTGCCTGCTAAATTGTAATCATTATCATCAAATGATATAGAATAATGTTGTTGTTTTTTTCAATCTGGCATGCCTTTGGAAAGCTGAATATGTGATTTTGAATATCCTCCCCTCAAAGTAAATAAGTAATTAAAAGAAATAGAAAATGATGACAAAAATAGACACACAGCAAAGTTAAGGAAAAGCGAAAAAAACAAATACATTAATTAGGACAATTAGGACATCACAGACAAAGGATTGATTAACTGAGGCCTAGTGTATGCACCGACACAAGCACGACTCTAATCACGTCCTGTCCACTCAAGGTATTCCTTACGTTCTTTCAGAATTTCTTTTTTTTTTTCTTTTTTTTTAACAATCTTAAAAAGGTATACCGTTTCAAATGTGTCGAATAATTCTGACGACTTCACTTACATTCGTTCAGAATTTTTTTTTTTTTTTTTAACAATCTTAAAAAGGTATACCGTTTCAAATGTGTCGAATAATTCTGACGAACTGTTTCACTTCCCAGCATTCATTTCCCGCGGAACCGCGCACGTGCGGGCAACCGAATCTCTCGGTCTCTCCCGTTCCCGGGCAAAGGGTCATAACTCCTAACCCCCTCTCTGGGCCATTCACGTCTCAGACAGGGGAGACGATTTGCAGCTTCATGTTTTGTTTCACCGGCTGAGATCTGAAAGAGGTGGGGGGTGAGGATGGATGAGACCGCCTGGGGGTGGGAGGAAGGAGGGAGGGGTTAGGGGAGGGAGGGGAGAGGGATGAAGGGGGTGGAGGCTGGGGTTAAGGAGGTGGGAGGGGACAAGGTATTTAAGCTTTAATTCTAAAATCTTGTTTTGTTTTGTTTTGTTTTGTTTTGTTGTTTGTTTGTTGTTTGTTTTGCTGGCTAAAGAAGCCGCTACACAGGCCGTTTCAGTCATATAGTATAGTATAGTATAGTATAGTATAGTATAGTATAGTATAGTATAGTATAGTATAGTATAGTATAGTGTAGTAAAGGACAGGACAATGCCGTGCAGTCTACTGTGGAGTGGGGGGGTTTTGAAGTTTAATGTACAGTCTTCTTCTTCTGCGCACGCAGGCTGATACTCCTGCGGACACTCCCTATATGGACAGGCAAGTATTAATCCCATCTACCCAACAAAGGGAGTGGAGTTTTGAGTGTATCCCCGTTTTTTTTTATTCCCCCATTAAGGCAGCCATACTCCAACTTCGGGGAAGGTGCATGCTATGTGTAACTTTGTCATCCGTACCAACGGCCAAACTGGCCTTCTCTTCCCAAAGTTGGTGAGGGGATTTTACGTTTTGGTGCAAGATGTTGTACGTGCGTTCACACACGGAACCTCGGTTTATAGTCTCATTCGAAGGACTGAAAGGGAAATGGAGTCAGAACTAATGTTTAACTCCGGGGGGAATAAACCCCCCTGTACCGGAACGGCCCGGCGGAGATTCGAACCCGCAACCCTGGATTACGAGTCCGGGCTCTACCAACTGAGCTATTCCGGCCCCTTTGGTGTACAGTGGTGCGGTGCAGTGTGTGTGGTGATGTAGTGTAAGGCAGCACAGGCATAGTTCAGAAAAATCCTTCGATCTTGTATTGAATAAATGATTTTGCAGTACCAAATTGTTTTCATGTGGAGAGAGAGAAGAGAGGAGGAGAGAAAGGGGAGAGAGAGAGAGGAGAGAGGAGAGAGAGAGAGAGAGAAAATTCTGAATCTGAAATCTGAAATCTGAAATTTTTAATGAGGATAACTAAATAAGCATTTCAATACTTTTTTTCATCAGGTCCTCAAAAACAAAGCAAAACCAATCACAAATTAAACAAAGGCCAAGAAAGAGCAGTAAGAGTATTTTAAACAATAATATCAACTATGACAATACAATAAATAATATTAATAAAGAAAGGACGGGATGCAATCAACAAAATAAAAACAAGGGGGCAGAGTACATTATTAATCAAGACATAATATCTATATATATATGTACACATATATACACATTACACACATACATATATATATACAAAATTTATACACACACATACATATATATACACCCCACATACATAATACTATATATAATAATACATAATATATATATATATATAATATATATATATAATATATATATATAAATATATATATATATACACACAACACACACATATATACACACATATACACATATACTTTATATATATATACATATATATATATATACACACATACACATACACACACATAATATATATATACACAAACTATACATGTACACTTACCTACTTGTACATATAAGTACAACTGAAAGAGGAGAGAGAGAGAGAGAGAGAGAGAGAGAGGGGACCAGAGAGAGACAGAGAGAGAGAGAGAGAAAGACAGACAGACAGACAGACAGAGAGACAGACAGAGAGACGAGAGAGAGAGAGTGAGAGAGAGAGAGAAAGAGAAAGAAAGATGAGAGAGAGAGGGGTCATCATCAGGGTAACTGAATACATTGCAGATATATACCATTACATGAACAGAAAGAAAATGGAATAATTTTATAATGCTTAAATAAGTAATCATGGTAGCAGTTTTTGAATGATGCCAAGGAATTCTTTGTTTTAATGCCATCAGAATTTTCGTTCCATTGTTTACCGCCTGAGTATAAAAGAGAAAGTTCATATAAAGATCAGTTCTAGGAGGGGGAATTTTGTATTCTCTTTGTCTCGTAGTTTAGTCTTTTGGAGTTTTTCGTAGAGATATGATGGAGCAAGTCCATTAACTATTTGTAGAAAATACGGGCTTTATTAAATTGACATCTCAATTGAAACGGAAAAATTATGTAATGATTGTAGTCATGAATTAGTAGGGAAGAGGATTTTAGAAGTATAAGTTTGATAGAACGCCTGTAAATGCTTTCTAAGGGTTTAAGACAGTTTTTACTAGCCATATCCCATATTGTAGATGCACAGTCGAAAAACGGTTGTAAATATGCTTTGGAAAAAAAATTTTCTAGTGTGTTGATCGAGAAAGTGTTTTATTTTTGTTTTAAAATGAAATAATTTCTTAGAAAGTTTACGCGTTTAGTGCAGAAATGTGTACTGACCCGGAAGATTGTTGTCAATTGTTAGACCAAGCAGTTTGTGACAGTTTAAACCTCTTCTATAACCCCTGTCGTTTATTTTTATTTTGCTTAAGACAGTTTTGAGTTTTGGCGGTTTTTTTTCTTGTGGTAATTTTCATTAACTTAGATTTCTTAGGATGTAGAGCCATATGATTTAGTTTACTCCCTGTTTCCAGTTTTGTAAGGTCGTTTTGTATATCTGCAAGCACCGAATCTGTGTTTTTGTTTTTGTTATGCATTGTACTATCATCTGCAAATAGTTCACAGTCAGATGAGACGTTTAACGGAAGATCGTTTTTATAGACAGAAAATAAAAACTGGTCCTAGGACGGGTCCTTGGGGAACACCCTAGTTTACTGGTTGAAAAGATGATTTTTTACAATCCAGGAAAACTAATTGTTGTCTGTTGGTTAGAAAGGATGAAATCAGTTGATTGCATCTTGTGATAAACAATATAATTCCCGTTTTTTTATAAGAAGATTGTGGTCAATGGTATCAAATGCCTTAGCAAAGTCAACAAATACTGCCCCGTGACAAAGGTCGTTATTAATATTTATGTGCCATTGTTCTATTAGGTTTGAGAGTGCAGTGTGACAAAAATGATTTTTTCTGAAACCACTTTTGGGTTTTGGGTGAAACAAATTATATTCATCAAAATGGGACTGAATCATTTTCTTTAAATGCTTTTCTAACGGTTTTGACAGAACAGATTAAAATTGATATGGGCCTGTAGTTTGAAGCATCATTTGGGTCACCAGATTTAAAGAGAGGAATTACCTTGGCATCCTTAAAAGCTTGAGGAAAAAAGACATTTTTCAATACACAAATTATAAATATAGGTTAAATGTTCCCCAATGATTGGAGCTGCCGTTTAAGTATTCGATTGTCCAAATCATCCAATCCACGAGATTTAGACTGACTTAAGGAACATAATTCATGGTATACTTCATGAACACTTATGAATTTAAACTTAAAAAAAGATTTTACATTTTTCAAAAGCACAAAAATCTTTAAGTAACAGCAAGTCATTCTGATGAGTGTAGTCTTCCTTGACAATCGAATCAGAAACTGTCGAAAGTGATTGTTCTATTCGGGCGTTTGATAGGTTTTTTAGATGGAGTGTTTGAAGATGCTTTGTTTTTTCCCGATAGTTGTTTACTGCTTTCCATATAGATTTAGTGTTAGATTTAGAAGCGATTAATTCGTAAAGTATTTCTTTTCAGCAGTCTTTTCATTTGAAATTTTCTTTATTCCGCTGTTTCTTGAAGTTTTCATCATTCCTGTTTGCTGAAGTAAATATTCACGGTTATTTCTAGCTGCGTTAATTTCTTCATTTAACCATGGAGGTTTGTCTGTGAGTTTGACTCTTTTCTTTTTGCATGGAGCATGCTTATTGAATACTGCAGAGAGAGAGAGAGAGAGAGAGGAGAGAGAGAGAGAGAGAGAGAGAGACAGACAGAGAGAGAGAGATGGATAGACTGATTGATTGACAGATTGATTGATTTATGAATTGATAGATAGGGAGACAGACAGTTAGACTGATCGATCGATAGATAGATTGATAGATAGATAGGCAAGTAGATAGAGAGGTAGGTAGATAGATGGATAAAGGTAGTTCTCGCTAGACCTGTTCCAGAAGGAAAAAAAATCAAAATAATGCCTGTCTTTCCAATGCCTCTCCAATTACTCATTGGATGAATGAATGGATGAAGAGAGAGAGAGAGAGAGAGAGAGAGAGGAGAGAGAGAGAGAGAGAGAGAGAGAGAGAGAGAGAGATGGGGGATGGAGGATTCTCAATAGAGGCCTGGTCCAAAAAAAAATCAGGGCAAGGTAACTCCTGTCTTTTCATTGCAAATAGAGATTTTTTTTTCATATCTGTAATATATTTTCTTAATTTCATGTTCCCAGTTTCTCCATCTTCACACTCCCCCAAGTTTTATTCAAGTTTAAAAGGCTGTGCCAGTCTTGAATAAAAGTTACTTTGTGTTAGGTTTTCCTATGGGAGCGAAAAATACCCACTTGTTAATGTTTGTCGTTTACTGTTCCCTGCCTTATTTCATTTCCGATTTTGTTTTGATTAAATTGGGGTTATTTGTATTTGTTTCTGTCCGTCTGTGTGTTTGTCTTTTGATCTCCCTTGCATCTTTGGGTGGATCCTCAAGCGTAGGCTCAAGATTGTCCCCTACATTTTATACTATTTGCATAATGCCTTTAGTTTTTCAGCAACTTTTTTCCTCCCCACACTTTCGTTTGGTTTCATTTACTACTGTTCGCTGGCTGCTTTGGGGGCGCTATTGGATTCCTTTTTGCACCCTTGGTGGTGAGAACACCACAGTATTATGGACTGTGATGTGTCTCTATTTGACGCCAGGAGCGCAGACACAATCAGCCGTGTCTCTCTGATAAGTTCCGACCCAGCGGACGAAAGGCCTCGGAGCAGGCAATACAAATATATCTTCCTTCAAAAGGGATTGCGATGGTTCCCTTATGCAGCTAGTGAAGAGTTTTCATGTCTGTAGTATATTTTTTTATTAATTTCGTGTTCCCAGTTTCTCCATCTTCAAACTCAACCCCCCCCCCCCCCCCCCCCCCCCCCTCCCCACCTCCTCCTAAAGTCCAAAACTTTGCCAAGTCATTACTATGAAGACAGTTCAGTTGTTGGCCTGCGCTTGTTTTTTCTCCCACTATTAGATTGTTCGTCTATGTATTTGTCTGACTTTATTCAAGTTTATAAAGCTGAATATTGATGTTGTTGTATATTTCAGTTTCTGTAATAACAATAAAAGAAACTAAAAAATATTTATAAAAAAAAAAAGTTTAAAAAGCTGTGCCAGTCTCGAATAAAAGTTACTCTGTGTTAGGTTTTCTTATGGGAGCAAAAAATACCCCACTTGTTTATCGTTTACTGTTCCCTGCCTCATTTCATTTCCGATTTTAATCTCAATTAATGCGTCACGCAAGCACATCTAAAGAGACAACTATTGAATTGGAAGCACACGCCGGGATATCAACCGTCTGCATCGCAAGCACTTCCATTCACAGTCAAGTTTCCCGCGCTTTCTTTCTCTCTCTCTCTCTTCTTTTTTTCAAACGTTAAGCTGGCCGATCAAGTTGCCTTCGGCTCGCCCATTCGCGGGCATCTCTGTCCCATGAAAACGGCGATATAACTCTTGCTGCAGGCGAGCTCTACTAATACAGTTTACCTCCCTTGGAGATTTCTTTACATCATCCATTGAATAAACCATTGTTTGCCGTATCTAGATCACCGACAACAGACGATCCCTTGTTTGGCGTATCTAGATCATCCAACAACACATGAGCCATAGTTTGGCGTATCTAGTAGATCTCCGACAACAGACGATCCATTGTTTGGCGTATCTAGATCTATGACAACAGACGATCCATTGTTTGGTGTATATGGATCATCCAACAACACACGAGCCATTATTTGGTGTGTCTAGATCTATGACAACAGACGATCCATTGTTTGGCGTATCTAGATCTATGATAACAGACGATCCATTGTTTGGTATATCTAGATCATCCAACAACAGGCGATCCATTGTTTGGCGTATCTAGATCTATTACAACAGAGGAACCATTGTTTGGTGTATCTAAATCTCCGACAACAGACGAACCATAGTTTGGTGTATCCAGATCATCCAACAACACACGATCCATTGTTTGGCGTATCTAGATCTATGACAACAGACGATCCATTGTTTGGCATATCTAGATCTATGACAACAGACGATCCATTGTTTGGTGTATCTAGATCTATGACAACAGACGATCCATTGTTTGGTATATCTAGATCATCCCACAACACACGAACCCTAGTTTGGCGTATCTAGATCATCCAACAACAAACTATCCACAGTTTGGTGTATCTAGATCTCCGACAACACACGAACCATTGTTAGGTGTATCTAGATCATCCAACAACACACGAACCATTTTTTGGCGTATCTAGATCATCCAAGCACTTACGAACCATTTTCTGGTGTATCTAGATCATCCAGCAACACAGAACCATTTTTTGGCGTATCTCGATCTCTGACAAAACACGAACAATTGTTTAGCGTATCTAGATCTCTGACAACACAGGAACCATTGTTTAGCGTATCTAGATCTCTGACAACAGACGATCCATTGTTTGGCGTATCTTGATCTCTGACAAGACGATCCATTGTTTGGCGTATCTAGATCTCTGACAACACAGGAACCATTGTTTAGCGTATCTAGATCTCTGACAACACAGGAACCATTGTTTAGCGTATCTAGATCTCTGACAACAGACGATCCATTGTTTGGCGTATCTAGATCTCTGACAACACACGATCCATAGTTTGGCGTATCTTGATCTCTGACAACACAGGAACCATTGTTTAGCGTATCTAGATCTCTGACAACACACGATCCAGAGTTTGGCGTATCTTAATCTCTGACAACACAGGAACCATTGTTTGGCGTATCTAGATCTCTGACAACACAGGAACCATTGTTTAGCGTATCTAGATCTCTGACAACACACGATCCATAGTTTGGCGTATCTTGATCTCTGACAACACACGATCCATTGTTTGGCGTATCTAGATCTCTGACAACACACGATCCATAGTTTGGCGTCTCTTGATCTCTGACAACACAGGAACCATTGTTTGGCGTATCTAGATCTCTGACAACACAGGAACCATTGTTTAGCGTATCTAGATCTCTGACAACACACGATCCATAGTTTGGCGTATCTTGATCTCTGACAACACAGGAACCATTGTTTGGCGTATCTAGATCTCTGACAACACAGGAACCATTGTTTAGCGTATCTAGATATCTGACAACACACGATCCATAGTTTGACGTATCTTGATCTCTGACAACACACGATCCATTGTTTGGCGTATCTAGATCTCTGACAACACACGATCCATAGTTTGGCGTATCTTGATCTCTGACAACACAGGAACCATTGTTTGACGTATCTAGATCTCTGACAACACACGATCCATTGTTTGGCGTATCTTGATCTCTGACAACACACGATCCATTGTTTGACGTATCTAGATCTCTGACAACACAGGAACCATAGTTTCTCTCTGAACTGAGATCTACACTCCACGATCCCGTTCGCAGAGATCAATGAGTTAGACGACGTACAGATTAATTCTGAACTCAACTCCAAACCATCTTTTTTTTATTTTAAAGTGTAGGCCTACTGCAAAATACAGTTACGACAAAGCACAGATTAATTCTGAACTGGACTCTGAACGATTTGTTTTTAAAGGGGGAGAACTTTGTGCTGCAAAATACAGTCTGTTAATGCAGGACTAACATAGATCGTCAAGCCTGCTATGCTTGGACAGACCGACAGACAGACAGAGAGACAGACAGAAAATCAAGGTAGAGAGGGGAGTGCGGGGGGCGGGAGAGGGGCACAGGGAGAGAGAGAGAGAGAGAGAGAGAGAGAGAGAGAGAGGCGGACAGAGACGGAGGGAACGTAGTTTGGGGAACTGGTAGGAGGGGGGGCGGGGGAGGGGTGTTATTGAACAGAGGAAAAAGTGAACAGGATAAGAACTTGAATAGGTTTTTTAATATGTGAGCGTGTAGGAGAATTGTGAAAACCCGGAGTTTGTTCGAGTTTTATTACCGTTTGCAATGTTGTCAAACAGATTGTGTTGAGGCATTGAAGCAGTCCGCCGATTCGTGCGGCGCGAAAAAGACCTCAAAACGAGCCGGCTTCATATACAGAAACAATAAACTGTCGCGTTTACGCTCAGAAACGGGCCTTAGTTAAGCAACCGATGGAAACAACACCGACAGAATGGTAACAGAGTTTGCAAAAAAAAAAATCCATCACTTAATATTGTGTAATACCCTGAAATGGACTGGCTTTGAAAGTAAACGATTAGCGTGGGTGTTTTGTTGTTATCGTTGTTGTCTGATTGGTTGGTTGGTTGTTGGTGGTGGTGGTGTTGCTGTTGTTGGTGGTGGTGGTGGTGGTGTGTATGTGTGTGTGTGAAGCATTTATATAGCCAGTCTTGTTTTCGGTTCCTCCCCCCCCCCCCCCCCCCCCCCCCCCCCCCCCCCCCCCCCCCCCCCCCCCCCCCTTCCCCTCCCCCGTCATTCCTCTACAACACTATATAATCTAGACTGTGTCCAACAGACACACACACACACACACACACACCGTCCTTCCTCTACAACACTATATAATCTAGACTATGTCCAACAGACACACACACACACACACACACACCGTCCTTCCTCTACAACACTATATAATCTAGACTATGTCCAACAGACAGGTAGAAAAGCGTGACTGAAATATTCTCTTTATTTGAAATTCACCGTATTCAATAGTTCCATATTCGCCATCTGAAAATGTTAGCATGCATTACACGTTTTAACCGGAATTAACATAAAGATTGAGGGTGTATGACAACAGTTTACATATGTACATTTGTCTGTACTCAGGCTTTGTTTCTTTGTTAGGGGGGGGGGAATGGGGGAGGGGGTTAAGAAAACTGTAAATAAAATATTATCGCTGGAGTACATTTATATCCAAGGTTTGCTTGTAGCCTGGCAGATTGATAGTGACAATAAATTCAGTGTCTTTTTGTGATTGTAGTCTAAGGCTCAGAGTATAAAACCAAAACTGTTCAGCATGGTTACCTTCTTGCATTTTTTGTTTGTTTGTTTGTTGTTGTTGTTTTTTGGTTCTTTTTTGCTCTTTTTCCTTTGTTTTCGTTTCACCCCTCGATTATTCATCGGCAATTAGAGGCTACGAACAGAAGACAGAGTTTTGTGGCTATAAGGATCAAAAAAATAGGCGAAAGGCGTATGGGCCAAATCATGTTTATTCTCATCCCTGAAATTCGACGAAATTGTGTAAAAGGAAAGCTGAAACTTCAGAGGTGGAGAATAAATCTGGGAAAGCAGCTGTTCAGTTGATCGGCACCTCACAAGACAGAAAAGAACGAAACGGTTTAGAGGCCAGAAGACCAATGCCGTGATAGAGCGTTTCGTGGCCATTGGCGCCCCGAACGTTACGTTTGTCGCGAGCGCCGAAAACGATGTGAAGTGACCCTCAGCAGGTCGTTAAAGAGGGGAAACAAGCTAGCGGTGTTCGGTGTCGATTGCGTTGTTCATGTTCCCGTGTGTATTTCAGACTTCATTGTGGTATTTGTTCTGTACGGCATCACCACTAACGTATTATTTTCAGATCCATTTCAACCATTCATCGTCTCGGGTCGTTCCATATGAAAGGGAACGTATGATCGCTGAATGGCCGTAAGCG
>JAFLJL010016914.1:0-12043 GCA_018398815.1 Conus ventricosus
CATTTCCATACAGTCCTTCGAATGACACTATGAACCGAGGTTCCGTGTGTAAACGCACGCATAAAACATTCTTGCACACACGTAAAATCCCATCACCAACTTTCGGAAGAGTAGGCCAGTTTGGCCGTTGGTATAGATGACACGTTACACATAGCATGCACCCTGCGTGAGAAACGGAAAGAATGAGGAAGTAAGGAAATGTGTGATCGATATTGAACGATATTGACTGGATGACACGGGAAACGACTGAATGAAGCGCCAGCTGGCAGCTCTTCAGTCGGCACTACCCAGGTAGGCAGCCCGTTGTGTAAACGAGTGTTGATTGTAAAGCGCTTAGAGCTTGGTCTTTAGCGAGAACAGGCGCTATATAAGTATTCATTATTATTAAACCCGCTGTTCTTTGGGGTGGAAACACAAATTCTACAAACTGCATTGATAAAGGCCTCACAAACACGGTCCTTTGACACAGTCATGGGGAGAAGCATCGGGAGAAAAAAATTGTAAAGTACATGCACATTAACACATTCACCATCATTTAAACAGAGGTTTGAACTTCACAGACTGTAGCTCTGACGCTGATAGTCTGGGACTTTCTCTGATATCATCTTCAGCAGACTGTAACGCCACCACAATTCTTTAACAGAACGTAGTTGTGGTATTTTTAAAACAGCTGTGTTACTGCGGAGAGGGGTATCTTCTTTAATTAACAGCCCGTGGCTCTAACATTGCTAGTGTAATTGTCGTGTGGGTGTCTTCTTCAACAGTCTATGGCTCTGTGTGTCTTCTATTTGGTTATGCAGAGGATGTCTTCTTGAACAAACTGTTGTACTGGTGCTTGTTTGATTTATGAAAAAGCGCAACGGCATCTTCTTTAAAATGCACTGTAGTTTTCAGCATTCGGTGTCTTCTTTAAGCTTCGTCGTACGTCGGCATGAATGTTGCTCGCCATACGTCATGAGTCTTCAGAGAACCATGCTGTTTGTACAGGAATAAAGACTAGCTGTGTGTAGTGGGTCTCCACAGACCCATGATGTTTGTACAGGAATAAAGCCTTGCTGTACGTCGTGGCTTTCCAGAGACCCATACTGTCTGTGTAGGAATACAGCCTTGTACGTCGTGGGTCTCCGTGGACCATGCTGTTTGTATAGGAATAAAGCCTTGCTGTAGGACGTGGGTCTCCATGGACCCATGCTGTTTGTATAGAAATAAAGCCTTGCTGTAGGACGTGCGTCTCGTGGACCAATGGTGTTTGTATAGGAATAAAGCCTTGCTGTACATTGAGGGTCTCCAGAGACCCATACTTGTACAGGAATAAAGCCTTGTTGTACGTCGTAGGTCTACAGAGACCCATACTGTTTGTATAGAAATAAAGCCTTGCTGTAGGACGTGGGTCTTCATGGACCCATGGTGTTTGTATAGGAATAAAGCCTTGCTGTACATTGAAGGTCTCCAGAGCCCATACTTGTACAGGGATAAAGCCTTGTTGTACGTCGTAGGTCTACAGAGGACCCATACTGTTTGTATAGAAATAAAGCCTTGCTGTAGGACGTGGGTCTCCATGGACCCATGGTGTTTGTATAGGAATAAGCCTTGCTGTACATTGAAGGTCTCAGAGACCATACTTGTACAGGATAAAGCCTTGTTGTACGTCGTAGGTCTACAGAGACCCATACTGTTTGTATAGAAATAAAGCCTTGCTGTACATTGAAGGTCTCCAGAGACCCATACTTGTACAGGGATAAAGCCTTGTTGTACGTCGTGGGTCTACAGAGCCCATTCTTATATAGGAATAAAGCTTTGCTGTGCGTCGTGGGTCTCCATTGACCCATACTGCTTATACAGGAATAAAGCTTTGTGTGCGTCGTGGGTCCCCAGGGGACCCATGCTACTTATAGGATTAACGCCTTGCTTACGTCGTGGGTTTCAGAGACCCAGACTTTTACTGAAGAACCCGTGCTTTTCTTTTTAAACACCTTGTTTGCCAACAACCGTCTGTGCACAGATGCGGGGACATACTTTAAATTTACCATGTCAAAAATTGTATGGAGATAACTTTAAAAATTAGTTCCGTTATGAGTTCAATCATGATGAGGGTCGTTTAATCCCCCGGTGTACTGTGCTGTGGCTCTGGATATGAACATGGGGTCTTTCTTACTAATTAAAAAGAGTATGGCTTTGTCACTGCTAGTTTGATCGCAGAGAGGATGTTTTCTTCTGTTAGCTTTGGGTTTGGTTTGGTTTGGTTTGGTTTGGTTTGGTTTGGTTTGGTTTGGTTTGGTTCTTCTGTTTGCTTGGTTTGGGTTTGGTTTGGTTTGGTTTGGTTTGTTTGGTTTGGTTCTTCTGTTTTTCTTTTGGGTTTTGGTTTGGGGTTTTGGGTTTTGGGTTTTTCTGTTTGCTTGGTTTGGTTTGGTTTGGTTTGGTTTGGTTTGGTTTGGTTCTTCTGTTTGCTTGGTTTGGTTTGGTTTGGTTTGGTTTGGTTTTGGTTTGGTTTGGTTTGGTTTGGTTCTTTGTTTGCTGGTTTGGTTTGGTTGGGGTTTTGGTTTGGTTTGGTTTGGTTTGGTTTGGTTTGGTTTGGTTTGGTTTGGTTTGGTTCTTCTGTTTGCTTGGTTTGGTTTGGTTTTTGGGTTTTGGTTCTTCTGTTTGCTTGGTTTGGTTTGGTTTGGTTTGGTTTGGTTTGGTTTGGTTTGGTTTGGTTTTTCTGTTGCTTGGTTTGGGTTTGGTTTGGTTTGGTTTGGTTTGGTTTGGTTTGGTTCTTCTGTTTGCTTGGTTTGGTTTGGTTTGGTTTGGTTTGGTTTGGTTTGGTTTGGTTTGGTTTGGTTTGGTTTGGTTTGGTTTGGTTTTCTGTTTGCTTGGTTTGGTTTGGTTTGCTTTGGTTTGGTTTGGTTCTTCTGTTTGCTTGGTTGGTTTGGTTTGGTTTGGTTCTTCTGTTTGCTTGGTTGGTTTGTTTGGTTTTGGTTTGGTTTGGTTTGGTTTGGTTTGGTTTGGTTTGGTTTGGTTTGGTTGGTTTGGTTCTTCTGTTTGCTTGGTTTGGTTTGGTTTGGTTTGGTTTGGTTCTTCTGTTTGCTTGGTTTGGTTTGGTTTGGTTGGTTCTTTCTGTTTGCTTGGTTTGGTTTGGTTTGGTTTGGTTCTTCTGTTTGCTTGGTTTGGTTTGGTTTGGTTTGGTTCTTCTGTTTGCTTGGTTTGTTTGGTTTGGTTTGGTTTGGTTTGGTTTGGTTCTCTGTTTGCTTGGTTTGGTTTGGTTTGGTTTGGTTTTGGTTTTTGGTTTGGTTCTCTTGTTTGCTTGGTTTGGTTTGGTTTGGTTTGGTTTGGTTTGGTTTGGTTTGGTTATCTGTTCGAAACAAAGTGAAGTTGACCATGGTTTATTTGTTTGTTTTGGGTGTGGGTTGTTTTGTTTGTTTTTTTACCAAGTGTGCCTCTGTCACTACTGGTCAGATTGTGGAGAGGGTGTCTTCTTCACAGACTGTACGCTGTCACTGTTGGTCTGATTTATTTTAAGAGGGCGTCTTCTTTTGTCACGGTTATCGTGTCACTGCAGAGAAGGTGGCTTCTTTAAGAAGACTGCAGCCCCGACACTCACACTATGTGCCGCACCTAGAAATATTGTTCATCATTGACAGAGGATTGCAATAATCCAACAGACTTGAATTCTGAGTAAAAGAGTGCACACACACACACACACACACAACAACACACACACACACACACACACACCACACACACAATCGTCGGTGTTGACAAAGTCTATCACTGCATGGAAAACGGTGGCGCTTTTCCAGAGCAGAAGCACACTCATACTGTTTCATTCTGCAGCTACGCTATTGCTGTCCTTTAGTAAGGAACCTACGAGTCGGTGTTCTATATGTACTGGATCAGACTGTACTATGTAGTGGGTATCTTAACTCATACATACAAGGAATAAGGCTTGACACGAAGCTTCGTTATGTTTTTATGAAGCCGAACAGTTCAACACAAAAGTATTATGGTTAAGACGCATGCGCAGTACATAGGTGACGGACGTCGTCTGCTAGTCTGTACTGCAACACTACCACACAGACCAGGCACCATTGAAGACCGCTGCAATGTCTCAACAACAGCAAACAGCGCTGGGTCTCCTCTTGCGGGTTCCCTCTTGACGATTTGACATGGACCACTCTCTGTGGACTTCGGCACAAGGACTACCAGAGAACGATTGTGGCCGAGTATGGGGATAAGCAGAGTTGAAGCACCACCACTAGGGGAGGGGCACGGGAAAATGGGACAGTGAAAAAAACCCAACAACAACGTAAAGCATATAAAAAAAATAGATTACAAAGTCACGACACATGACTCGTTTGGTGGCAGAGGGTCTTGCCTTTTCTGTCTTGTGTGTTGTGGAGTTTCATCAGTGGAACTGAGACAGTGAGGGCTGAAATAGCAGGATCGGGGCGCTGACATACGCGAACAGACCTCTGTCGTTTCGTGGCATGCTTGTATTGCTGTTGTGTTGGAGATGCGGAATGTGTAGTTCTCTCTTTCTCTCTCTCTCTCTCTCTCTCTCTCTTGAGGAACGTGAGGGTCGAGGGTTGAGGGGGGGGGGGGGGGAGCTGGGAGGGGGTGGGGATAGGGGAGGTAGGAGGAGTTGAAGGGGTTGGCCGGGGGTTGGTGGGGGGGGGGGGGGGGGGAGGTGAGAGGGGTGATGATGACAGGGTAGGAAGCGGGGGGATACTGTACGAGCTGGGTATCTACTTTATTCTAGGACCAAGTAACAGTGAGGGGGAAGAAGAGCGGTAGGAGGTGGAGAGGGGGAGTAAGACTTGAGTAAACCAGGGGAGAGAGAGAGAGAGAGAGAGAGCAGTCAGAAATATTTAATTTTTCATTTTCTTAATCATTTCCACAGATGTGTATGACTGTACATGTGTGTGTGTGTATGCTTCCGTGCGTACGTTCGTGCGTGCATGCGTGCGGTGTGTGTGTGTGTGTTCAAAGAGAGTCTTATGTTAGTTATTTTGTCTGACACATACATTGTTGAATTTGTTTAAAAAAGATGCAGTGACGACAAATTTCCCCATTGAGATAATAAGAAAACTTAGTATTGAAAGACATGAACGTCTGCGAAAAGACTGCAGACGACTGAGTGCCAGAAATGCAATAACGGCATTTACCCGTTCCCCCTTACAGTGAGAGATCTAACAATCACTTATGCGAAATCACCCTTGAAGGGGAGGGGGGGGGGGGGGGGGGGGGGTTAAATTTTTTATTTAAAAAAAAAAGGGATTTTACACTTCCCACCTCCCCCCCCCCCCCCCCCCCCCCCCCCCCAAACAACCCCACCCTTCCCGGGGGCCCGTTTTTTTTTTTCCTTGGGTTATATTGAAATTATGTTATTTAAAAAAAAAAAGGGATTTTTATGTTCCTCTGCTTGCCTTTTTTATTTAAAAAATTAGAAGAAAAAAGGTTTTAAAATGGGAATTTGGTTTCCCAGGTAAATATTCTTTCAATATTTATTTTAATATTAACCCCCCCCCCCCCCCCCAAACCCGGGGGCCCCCCCCCCCCCCCCCCCCCTGCGAACCAGTGTTTTAAAAAAACCGATTGTGTCTTTAGTTTTTGTAGGAAATAACTTTCAAAAAGGAAAGAAAGATGAAAAGGGGTTTAAGGCCAAGTTTTTTTTTACAATTTCCTTAAAACAAAATGGGAAGAAAAGGGAAAAAAAGGAAGGGGAAATTTAAATTTCAACCCCAACCCTGTTAGAAAATTTTTGTTTCGCATATTCACAACATTTTCCTGACCCCATGAAGACGAAAATGGAGATGGAAAAAGTAGGCACTATTTGGAAGTAAAAAAATGGGGGGGGGCGGGCGGGGGGGGGTGGGGGGAGGGGGGGGGTCCCTGCGTGTATGGGATGAAAATGAGCGGAGAAGGGGGGGTAAAAACGGAAAGGGGGGGGGTGGGGGTGGGAAAAAAGGTACTTAAAAGGTCATCCCCTTTCCCGTTATATACGTACACCCTCTGACAAATATAGAACCCATGCCAGTCTTCTTTGAGAAAAAAGTTAAAATCGCCGGGTTTTACAGCAGTCTGCGTTTTATTCCTTCTTCCCGCCCCCTCCCCCCGTTTTTCCCTTTTCCCCCCCTTCCCCCCCTGACCCCCTCCCCACTCTCTTGCCCGCCCCCCCCTTCACCTCCTTCTTCTTTCGCTGCGCCGGTTGGTTTGAAGAATAACACTTACAATGCCGTCTGTGCATAGCCCAGAAATTTTAAAATATGTTTTAAAGAAGAAGAAAAAAAGAAGAAGAAGAAAAAAAAATTTTAAAAAAGAAAAAAGAAAACAGAATAAGAAACAAAAAAAAGAAAAAAAAAGAAAAAAAAAGGGGGGGGGGGGGGGGGGGGGGGGTACTTGAAGTGGGGAGGGGGACAGAGAAAGGGAGAGAATTCAAAACCCTTCCTTTCCTCTCTCTCTCTCTCTCTCTCTCTCTCTCTTGTTTTTGAACAAGTGGCTTAATGCATTTGGCCCCCCGACTTGCGGGTACGTTGTGTTTGGAGTTTCGCGGGGAATGTGTAAAGGTTTTCTGAAAAGACGGCATTGCATCTTAAAATTTTGGGGGGAAAGGGGGGGGGGGGGGGGGGGGGGGGGGGGGAAATTTAAGGGAAGGGTCGTTGAAAAGGCACCACACACACATAACACACACATACACGCACGCACGCCGGGGGGGGGGGGGGGGGGGGGGGCTGTTCCAGAGCGAGTTACGCTTTTGTAGACGGGAAATTTAACGGGAAAGGCTACTAATATAGACAGGATAAAAATAAATTGGCTAAGTGAAAGACGCATGAAAACTACGAAGCTATATCGCCGCAAAAAAAGGCCATTATTCATAAAAATTTTTTAAAAACCAAAAAATTTAATCCGGTAAATTCGGCCAAAACAAACTCTGATTTGTCAAAAAGTTCTTATCTTGTTGTTGTAGACCCTTAAGGTTCTAGTGAAAACCCAAAGTTTTGGGGGCCTGAATTGCATATACACCAACCACCCCACACGCACGCCGCGCCCCGCACCACCCACAAAACCAACCACACACACACACAACACAACACACACCCCCCCCCCAACACACACCAACACACACACGCCCACCACACACACACACACACAAACACCACCACTGGATTTCAGATGAAAACAGACGGGAAAAAAAAATTGAGTCATCACTCAGCAACATTCTAAAAAAAAAAAAAAAAAAAAAAAAAAAGTTACACCAAGGATACCCGGGAAATCAAACAAGCCGAATCCATGGGGCAGTTAAAAAAAAAACAACAGACAAACAAAAACCCCAAAAAAAAAACAGCTTCAATAAAGCATTGTCTCGATTCATTTCGTTGGCTGTCACGCTGTAGCAGCGAAAGAAATCAAAACTTGCACAATTTGGGGGGACGTCTTTGTGGAAAAAGTTTTTGTTAAAAAAGTCAGTCCAGTTCAACACGCTCTGTGCCCCGGGGGGAAGTATTGACCATGGCTTGTGTTCTCTTGACCCATCCCTCATGCTGTGCAACTTTTGCAGCCAAACTTTAGTTGAAGGTCATTCTTTTCGTGAAACTCGGGTTTCGTTGTTGTTTTTTTGTCTTAAAAAATCTTTTCCTTTTTTTTTTTTTTCGTTTGGTTTTGTTTTCTTTAAAAAAATCTCCCAAAGGGGTTAGAGAGACAGAAGCAAACAGGACGGCAGAAAGGCAACAGATAACAGATACCAGCAGACAGATAGACAGACAGACCCCGACCGAGACAGACAGACGGAACTGACTAAAACCCACAGGCAGAGAGACTGATGACTGACTGACCCGACTGATAATTGACTGATTGATTTTTACCAGGGCGGGGGGGGGGGGGGGGGGGGGGGGGGGGGGGAGGGAGAGGGGAGAGGGGGAGAGGAGAGGGAAGGAAGAAGGGGAAAAAGAGACAGACAGGGCAGGCAGGCGGGAGGCAGGGAGGCAGGCAGAAGAAGACAGACATTTTGGCTTTTTAGTAATCGACCCACGACAAAATGACTATTATTGAATGATTGATTTTTCCCTCGGGGGGGGGGGGGGGGGGAGAGAGAGAGAGGAGAGAGAGAGGAGGGGAGAAGAGGGAAAAGAGAGAGAAAAAGAGGGGCAGACAGAAGGCAGCAGCAGGCAGGGCGGGCCAGACAGAAGGACCTATGGCTTTTAGTAAACGACCGCAGCAAAATGACTTTATTAAGTTTTTTTTTCCGGGGGGGGGGGGGGAAAGGGGGAAAGGGAAAAAAGGGGAACGGGAGAGAGAAGGGGGGGGAAGGGAAAAAAAGGGGGCGAAAAGAAGGCCTTTCTTCCTCCTCTCTTCCCCCTTTTCCATTAACCCCCCCTCTCTTCCCCTCTCCCATTTTTTTCCCCCCCCCCACCACCCTGGCCCGCCGCCAAAACCAAAAACAAAACAACCACCCAAAAACCCCCCCCCCCCCCCCCCCCCCCCCTTTCCCCACACCACACACACACACACTCACCCCCCACACCCACACACACACACACAAAAAACCCCACCCACACACACCCCCACGCCGCACGCACACAAAACCCCCACACACACACCCCCACACACACACACACACACCCCCGCGCGGCCCCCCCCACACACACAACACCCACCCCACACAAAAACAAACCCCACCCCCAAACACACACCAAAAACAACAAAACCAACACCACACCACAACATCAACACACACAACACCAAAACCACAACCCACACCACAAAAACACCACACAACAACACATTAAAAAAACAAAAACCCACCCCCCCAAAAAAACACACACCACCCAACAACCACACACACACACACACCACAAAAACACACACACCCACACACACACACACACACACACACCACACCACACAACCACACAAAAAACACACACACACACACAACAACAACAAAACAACAACCAAACACAACCAAAAAACCAACAAACAGGGGGGGGGGACAATCTTAAAAATTGACGGGAAAGCCAACCACCTGCAAACATTGTGTTTTTTTTCAAAAAAAACCAAACGGGAAAGCTTTGGGGCTGCTTCTTCCCTTTTCAGGGGATGAAAGCAAATAAAGACAAAGGTTGTAAAGTTTTGTGGCGTTTTTTAAAGTAGCCCAGGGGTCAAAGTGGGAGGGAAGGTTTTTAGAATGGATTTGGAAAAAAAAAAAGGAAGCGCCGCAATGGGGAACCGACCTTTTTTTTTCCCCAAAAAGAAACACCAAATGAGAGTTAGAGAGGGGAGGAGAGAAGAAGAGGGAGGAGAGGGGGAGAGAGAGAGAGGGAGAGGAGGAGAGAGAGAGAGAAAGAGAGAAGAGGGCAGGGGCAGGGGAAGGGAAAAACACAGCAGACAGAGGGACCGAAGACAGGGACAGACAGACGACAGGGCACAAGAAACCGGAGAATAGAGAAAGGGGGGGGGACAGACAGGAGGGGGGGGAGGACAGACAAGGAGGAGGAGGAGGATGGAAAAAGGAGGAGAGAGGAGGGAAGAGAAAGGAAGGGGAGAAGAAGGAAAGAATGAGAAGGGAATAAGAGGAGACAGAGGGAGGAAAGGGGAGAAAGGGGAGGGGAAAAAGAGAGAATTACAACAGGAGAAAAAGAGACACAGACAGGAAGAAGGGGGGGGGGACAGACAACAAAAGGGGGGAAGAAGGAAAAGGACGAAAAAAAAGGGGGGAGAGAAGGGGAAAAGGGAAAGGAAAAGAAGAGAGAGAGGGGAGAAGGGGAAGAGGACAGAAGAAGAGACAACAGGGAAAAACGGAAAAAGACAGGACCGAGAGAGATGAAAGGGGCAGAGGACAGAGGTAAAGAAAGGGGAGGCAGGAGAGAAAGAGAGAAGAGGAAAGAAAAAAGCAGAGAAAAAGAGGAAGAGAGGAAAGGGGGAGGAAGGGGGAAGAGAGAAGAGAGAAGAGGGGCAAACAGAAAAGAAGGGGAAGACCAAAACCAGAAAAGAGACGACAGGCCAGGGAGAAAAAATGAGAAAGGGGTGGAGGCCGGGACATGCGGGGGGGGGGGGGGGGGGGGGGGGGGGGGGTTCCACCTCCCTTCCATTTTGAGGTGAGTCATCGCCACCCATCCCCCCCACCCACGCACTCATACAGGCCTCCCCATGGTTGCAGAGAATGAATGGCACTGACCAAGGAAGACAGATGAGATGATTGGTAGGTAGTACCATAGAGATACGCAAGGTCTAGCCTAGCTCACGGGGTGATTTTGCGGTATCCAGCTGCTACAAGGCAGCCATCTCTCTCTCTCTCTCTCTCTCTCTCTCTCTCTCTCTCTCTCTCTCTCTCTCTCTTCTCTCTCTCTCTCTCTCTCTCACACAACCCCACACACACACCCACACACACACACACACAACACACACCCAAATTTATCAGTAAACACACACATACGCACGCACGCGCTCCCCTCGCCCCCCCCCCCCCCCCCCCCCCCCCCCCCCCCCCCCCCCCCCACACACACATACGTCACAGGAAGACTAATTAATCAGATGAACTGTCTGGAGAGGCCGAAGGGGAACCACTATCATTTTCGCTTCACGGTGTGCGTTGCGTTGTACGTGTGTGTGTGTGTGTGTGTGTGTGTGTGTGTGTGTGTGTGTGTGTGTGTGTGTGTGTGTGTGTGTGTGTGTGTGTGTGTGTGTGTGTGACGCGCGCTCGCGTATGTCCATATTTATGTGTGTGTGTGTGTGTGTGTGTTTTGTGTGTGTGTGTGTGTGTGTGTGTGTGTGTGTTGTGTGTAGTGTGTTTGTGTTGTGTTGTTGTGTGTGTGTGTGTGTGTGTGTGTGTGTGTTTTGTGTTGTTGTGTGTTTTGGTGTGTGTTGTGTTTGTGTGTGTTGTGCGTGTGTGTGGTGTTGTGTGTGTGTGTGTGTGTGTGTGTGTGTGTGTGTGTTGTGTGTGTGTGTGTGTGTGTGTGTGTGTGTGTGTACCTCTCTTTTTGCCTTTGTCTATAAATATTCTTATATATGTCCGCCTGACAACCTTCCACACCCACCCTCCACCTTCCATCCCCCCCCTTACCTCTTCCCACCGCCTCCTTCCCTGCTCCCTTTTCATTCTCTACCAGCCCCCCCCCCCCCCCCCCCACCCAGCCCCGCCTCTTTTTCATCATCCATCCAATACCACCTCCCCTATTTGCCGTAATTAAACGCATACACTCGAACACAAACCAAGGCAAAGTAATAAAGAAAACTAAAAATACACACGAGAAAGAAAGAAGAAAGAAAGAAAGAAAGAAAGAAGAAAGAAAGAAAGAAAGAAAGAGGGAGGTGGGAGGGGGGGGGGGGTGAGATGGAGAGAGAGAGAGGAGGGAGACGGGTGGGAAGTAGGGAGAGAGAGAGAGAGTGTGAGGAGGGAGGGAGTGGGATGCAGAGTGAGGAGAGAGAGTAGCGAGCGAGGAGCGAGAGAGAGAGAGAGAGAGAGAGAGAAGGGAGAGAGAGAGAGAGAGAGAAGAAACGGGAAACGGAAAGTTTATTATGTATAGGCCATTGCCCTCATGAAGGGGTACATAACTTCTATACACAAATGCATAATTAACAACAATATTTAGTATCTAATCAAGAAACCAGAACAGAACGCAACTTGAATGCTTTGTAAAGATAAAATGGACAGTTGTTTCACAGTTTGTTTATGCTCTGTTGCCATAAGCAATGCAAGTCTAAATTTATTTGGATCTGCATAAAATTTACTAGGTATATACTGTTTCTTAAGTCACTCAAAACAGGACAACATAAGACAAAATGAGAGAGAGAGAGAGAGAGAGAGAGAGAGAGAGAGAGAGAGAGAGAGAAGAGAGAGAAGAGAGAGAGAGAGAGAAAGAGAGAGAGAGAGTTATGATTTCTGTCTTTCAGTTGATAATATCTATGCATTGCTCAGAAATTTCAATGACTATGTGCTCTTGTTTACTACGTGTGTGTTTGATTAGTGTGTAGTTACAATGCTTGTTACTGTTTAATCAGGGGGGGGGGGGGAGATAGGTGAGAAGACGAAACAAAAAGGTGTGATTCTTTTTAGTCAGATAGGTAGTAA
>JAFLJL010016915.1:0-27500 GCA_018398815.1 Conus ventricosus
AAAAAAGAGTGTGAGGACCATGGACACTGCATGCTGTAATGCGGTTACTGCCTCTAAGATCTATTAGGGCACCACCACTGCATGTCGTAACACCATTTTCAGCTAACAAGGACAGAACACCAACACTGTGTGCGAGTGTCGACGAGGGACAGTGATAGCTGGGTGATGCAATCGGACACCATGACTCAATGCGATTACACACCTCACATCTAAGTTATCCAGTTTCCTATACCTGCATCTGCCATCTAAGTCATTTTTTTTTTCATTTTTTTTTTTAAGCTGTGCGATCATGTAAACCTAACTCCTCCCTGTGGCAGCAGCCCTTCGAACGAAACAGCCGAACTTGACACTCAGTCCTTTTCAGGACAATAGCTTTAGAGTGCAAGTGAATGCGAACACGAGAAAAGAACAGGTCACTCTAGAGTGATGTCATGAAACACTGGAATAGTCTGGCCACTAAAGGGGACATCAATCAGCTCAAAGTGGAAACTGAGATTGTGAGAGAGGCTGGTGATCTGAGTGAAAACACAGGACAGAGCTGAGGGCACCTGTTCTGATGTGATCAAGCATGGGATTTGAAATCTATGTAGGACAGTATAGGCACAGAGTGTGTGTGTGTGTGTGGGGGGGGGGGAGTGGGGGGGTCTGACTGCTGCAGAGGGTCCTGGTGAGGTCCTGGGGCATTAGGCCCGTGATGGGAGCTGGAGGGCAGGACTCCCAAAGTCTCCTGCCGCTGTAGCGTTTTGCTCGTTTACCAATAAAAATCAGCCTTGGGTTGGGGATATCACAATTCTTAAAAAGCAAACAAACAAAAGTACTATTCCATCTAAACACCAGTCTCAAAGAAAACAAAAAACCTACAACATGCTTTGCTGATTTTGTAGTACTAAGTCTTCATACCTGGCTCCATAATTTTTTTTCTTTTTTTTATGCCCTTACTTAGCCACACGGATCTTTCCACCTTCTTAGCCACACGGATCTTTGCACCTTCTTAGCCACACGGATCTTTCCACCTTCTTAGCCACATGGATCTTTCCACTTTCTTAGCCACACGGATCTTTCCACCTTCTCGTCAAACTATTGTAAGTACTATTTCTTTTTGATACAGTCATAAGAAATATGAGCCTGTCTCCAGATGACAGTTTACTTTACATGCTGTGATTACTTTACATGCTGTGATTACTTTACATGCTGTGATTACTTTACATGCTGTGATTACTCTGCGATTTCTGTGAAGCTGGAAAAGTCCATCAGAATGCACTACAGAATGTTACCCTGACGATTTGGACTCATGCCAATGCATGCGTGAATTTAGAAGTCTCCATTGTTACAGAAGAGCAGGAAAGCCCGAGAATCATCTCATAATACATTATATCATACACCATGTGCCTTTTAAATAACTCTTTTTTCCTATGTTTTGCTTATACATGTGCTTACATGTTTACATATACATCTATTTTAGAATTACAGACATGGTGCTCATGTGTATTTCATATTCTGATATATAATATGACGTTATCAAGATTTTATGGTTGTGTACTTGCAGAGAGTGCGTGCATGCATGCATGTGTGCATGCATGCAAGCGACCGTGCGTGTGTGACAGCGTGTCTTTTGTTTGTAAAACAAAAACTTCTACAGAACCAAGTTATCAAAAAGAGTATTCTGATGACAATCATGGACTGCATGCACAATATAAGGGCACCTTGTGGTGCAAAATATCTGTGGTCAGCCAAATATCTTCTCTACACATACAATCACAAGTCATTCTGTAAACACAGTGTCATATGAACTGGTCCAAAAATGAGAATCAGCAAAATATGTGCGCTCAGCCAAATATCCTCTCTTCACAAGTCATTCTGTAAACACAGTGTCCTATGAACTGGTCCAAAAATGAGAATCAGCAAAAAATATTTTTAAATATGTGCGCTCAGCCAAATATCCTCTCTTCACAAATCATTCTGTAAGCACAGTGTGATATGGACTGGTCCACAAATGAGAGTCAGCAAAACATCCTCCCTTCAAAAGTTACCAAAAACACCCATGATCAGCTACATAGCCTCTTTTCACAAGTCATTGTGTGAACACGCTGTGTCATGGATTAGGATGCTCTCCAAGAGGAGACCTGACAGTGTGTGTGTACAAGCTGAACTTCCCTGTCCACACAAGTGTTGTCATCAAGGAGAGTGTCATGGATTGAGAATTCTCCACCAAGAGACCTGACAGCTTTGAAAAGCAGGTGTACAATGTGCTGATCTGTCCCAGACAGAACGGCTGTCCTACAGAACAGAGAGTGGAATCATCAAAACCCATCCATCGCCAATGTGTTAAGATGCATCAACTGCTCTCCTGTCTATGTTGACTCAGAACAGGCGTCACTGAACACTCACTAAGTGAATCAACAGCAGACTTGAGCCTCCTCAAGAGTGAAAAAAGTAATGTGTGTGTGTGTGTGTGTGTGTGTGTGTGTGTGTGTGTGTGTGTGTGAGGGATGCAGGAAAGTGGGGGTGTGGGGGGAGGAAGAATCTTTTCTTGGCAACCCGATCTGTTCTGTTTACATGTGCTGGTCAATAAAATTGCTGATCACAGTGTTCACGCATTCAAATACTACAGAACACTCTGAAATAACCTGGCAGAGGAACAAAGAATGAAAAAGCCCACTTGACAAGTACGGATTTGGACGAGTGCGGGCGTTTTTGAGGGCCTGGTGTTGGTCGCTTCATCCTGCAAAGCCCTGACAGTGATAGCCGACAACAGTGGTAGGGAACGGCTCTAAAACAGGACGACCATCACACGAGGTGACACTAAGAAAGGGCTGACAGTCACCTTGGCATGCTGCAAGCGTGTCAGTGACAAGCAAAGACAGTGACACATCCTGCCAGTGACAGTGCCAGCGCCAGGTCTGACCTCTTGTGTCTGTCTGTGTCTTCAGGAAGGATGTCCTTCACCCACATCACGTAACACCAACCCTCTTCCCTCGCCATCAACACTGCCACAGCCGCTTGCCTTCTCTCCCCAAGTGGCCCACACACCGCCCACCATCAACACTGCCACAGCCGCTTGCCTTCTCTCCCCAAGTGGCCCACACACCGCAACCAGGCAAAAACTGACGGCCACTTCCTCACTTCCTCTGCCGCCTTGCCGGTGTGTCCTTAGTGGGACACCAGTCCTCATCTCTGTCACAACTTGTGCACGTTACTTCTTGCATTCTTAGTGGCAGATCAATCCTCATCTCTATCAATGAACTGTACATATCACTGGCATGTTCTTAGTGGCAGACTAGTCCTCATCTCTGTTACGAACTGTACATATCACCGATGTGTTCTTTGTGGCAGAGTAGTCCTCACCTCTATCACAACTTGTCCACACTACTTCTTGTGTTCTTAGTGGCAGATCAATCCTCATCTCTACCATGAACTGAGCACATCACTGGTGTGTTCTTAGTGGCAGACCTATCCTCATCTCTACCATGAACATCTCTACCATGAACTGAGCACATCACTGGTGTGTTCTTAGTGGCAGATCAATCATCATCTCTACCATGAACTGAGCACATCACTGGAGTGTTCTTAGTGGCAGACCTGTCCTCATCTCTACCATGAACTGAGCACATCACTGGTGTGTTCTTAGTGGCAGACCTGTCCTCATCTCTACCATGAACTGAACACATCACTGGAGTATTCTTAGTGGCAGACCTGTCCTCATCTCTACCATGAACTGAACACATCACTGGAGTGTTCTTAGTGGCAGATCAATCCTCATCTCTACCATGAACTAAGCACATCACTGGTGTGTTCTTAGTGGCAGACCTGTCCTCATCTCGGCAGACTTCTCATCTCCATCACAATTTGTACACACTACTTCAGTGTTCTTAGTGGCAGATCAGTCCTCCTCTTTATCATTCCCTGGTACAGACTGTTGGTGTGATGTTAATGGCAGACTAACCCTCAATTCATAACTCGCACACATCACGAGTGTGTTCTTAGTGGCTGACCAGTCCCTTTCTCCTACAACTACTTGCCTACAATGACCAATTGTCTGCAGAACCACAATATCGGATGGGTCATGCAAGCAGTTTTCTGACTCCAGGCCAAGATTTAATCATGAATTTGAAAGACAGATGTACATGAAAAACATGCTGACCATCAATTATATAAGCTTTATCTGGCCAATTTTCATGGTGTTTTTACAGTAAATGGTGTGTGTGTGTGTGTGTGTGTGTGTGTGTGTGTGTGTGTGTGTGTGTGTGTGTGTGTGTGTGTGTGCTTTCTTTTTTCATTCCTGTTGTTGTCAATCAGTTCTGGAGCATGGCGACAACAATTTCCTGTAGATCTGTCACTCTCTACAAGCTGCCAGTGTTTATCTGTAAAGCATTCCAGGTATTCCAGTTTACTGTTTACAATTTCTACTTTAAACACAACGTTTGAAACATTTTTAAAACTGGAATGTGTTGGCCAAGGTGACAGAGACAGGACTGTCCTTTACCTGCGCCCGTCCACATCTTCTTGAACTAGGTAAAGGATCTGTGTCCAAACACCACACTTCAGTATCAGGAATGTGTCCTTCAACACCGTGATATCACTGTCCTCTATCTGCGCCCGTCCACAACCTATTGAAGGATTCAAGTCCAAATACAGCATTTGAAACATTTTGGTCACTGGAATGTTGCCCTTGACCATGGAGAGGGCATGTCTGTTCTATGTTCCGGCGTGTCAACGGTTTCCCTCATTTTTCTTACAGAGTGTACAAACATTGCTTATGAAGCCTTACCATACACATGTCTTTGGGCAACGTTAAACTTGTTTTCATATTTAAAGTTAATTCTTTACCTCATGAAAAACAAATGACAACTTAGGTTTTGTTAACCTTTTATCTTTAGTTTCCATGAAACACATTACTTCAACAAAGCATCCAAGGCTTTCTGCAAGTCAATCAGCTATCTCAGTGTAAATCAAAGTGCCGTTTGTTTTCAACAATAAAAATGTTTTCCAACATCACAATTTCATTGATAATATCAGATATATTTTCACATGTGAAACCTATGGAAGCATCCCATTCATTTTTCAGTAATGAATATGTATTTAAATCATTTAAGTATTCTGCAAACAGCATTGGGGGTCAATTCTCGCCCTGGCAAATACCAGCAAAACATTGGAAATAACACAGATTATCAATCTTCACAAAACTTGGCATGAGCATATAATTATATCTCTAATGACATTAAGCAATTTACAATGAATACCACTGTAAAAAGCTTTTGCTACAAAGAACGTCTATCAATTTCATCCTGCTCCCAGTCACCAACTCAGAGTTCTGGATTTATGTCCCTGGTTCAACTGGGACACTTCATTCCCACCATCACTGCCAGTCCATCTTCTCATCTTCCAAATGGTGGATTCATTTCACTGGTTGTGATGTTGATTAACTTTTTCATTGTCACCGTCTCTTCACATCTCCCAAACAGTGGAATCACTTCACCGCATTAGCCCTGGAACCACCACCACACGACGCTAACCTGGGAATATCTCCACTTAAAGAAATTACCCCGGACTTGCCCCACATAAAACAAACTATGGACTAACTCCACAGAAGGTTAACCCTGGACTAACTCCACAGAAGGCTAACCCTGGACTAACTCCACAGAAGGCTAACCGGCTGGATTAACTCCACAGAAGGCTAACCCTGGACTAACTCCACAGAAGGCTAACCCCGGATTAACTCCACAGAAGGCTAAACTCCACAGAAGGCTAACCTGGACTAACTCCACAGAAGGCTAACCCTGGATTAACTCCACATAAGGATAACCCTGGATTAACTCCACAGAAGGCTAACCCTGGACTAACTCCACAGAAGGCTAACCCTGGACTAACTCTACACCAGGATAACCCTGGACTAACTCCACACCAGGATAACCCTGGACTAACTCCACAGAAGGCTAACCCTGGACTAACTCCACAGAAGGATAACCCTGGACTAACTCCACAGAAGGATAACCCTGGACTAACTCCACAGAAGGCTAACCCTGGACTAACTCCACACCAGGATAACCCTGGACTAACTCCACACCAGGATAACCCTGGACTAACTCCACACCAGGATAACCCTGGACTAACTCCACAGAAGGATAACCCTGGACTAACTCCACACCAGGATAACTCTAGACTCGCCTCATGTAAGGCTAATCCTGGACTAACCCATTACCAGGCTAACCCTGGACTAGTCCCCCATATAAAGCTAACGCTGGACTAGTCCCACAAACTAACCCTGGACTAGCCCCACAACAAGCTAACCCTGGACTAGTCCCACAACAAGCTAACCCTGGACTAGTCCCCCACATAAAGCTAACCCTCAAGAAAAATCTCAGGTCTTTCAATGAGATCTGCATACTGTACTCAACCATTATGTAAGCTTGCACTAAGAATTCAAATCAGAAAACAGATTTTCAGTTCTATCTTCAGAGATTCCAAAATCAAATCAAATCATGTTGCTTAAAGCCCTGCCAACCACAAAAAGCCATATCTGGACTGAAACAAAAAATGTCTCCAGAATTCATGAATAAAAGATGAGCCTGACAGAAAACAGACCATGCTGTCCTTTTTGATATGGATTAGATCTTCCATTCGTGGGGGGGGGGGGGGGGGGGGGGGGGAAGAGGAGAGAGAGAAGGAGAGAGAGAGGAGAGAGAGAGAGAGAGAGAGAGAGAGAGAGAGAGAGAGAGAGAGGTGGGAGGGGGAAAGAAACCAACAGGGTCAATTGCCAAGCACTGAGAAAGTCTGTCAAAGTCACGAACTCTTAAGTATTGATGACGTCATCTACACAGACACCTGATACTGACGAAAGATTTTGGAAGAGAGTAATTGTAAAGATGGCTTATACTGCGTCCCTATGAAACAGTAAAATTCCCTAGTTAATACCTCCTGAGTAAGTGTGCGACTTTGTGGTAAAAGAAAAGCAGAAATACGTAAAGATCCTACCACCAAAATCACATGGCTTTTTTTGTGCAATGTAAGTTCTCCACAATCACTTTACCAGGCTAGCCTGTCCATCTGGCCACTTGTGATTGGCAAGCACTGTGGTGTCTGGTTGTTGCACTTGTGATTGGCAAGCACTGTGGTGTCTGGTTGTTGCACTTGTGATTGGCAAGCACTGTGGTGTCTGGTTGTTGCACTTGTGATTGGCAAGCACTGTGGTGTCTGGTTGTTGCACTTGTGATTGGCAAGCACTGTGGTGTCTGGTTGTTGCACTTGTGATTGGCAAGCACTGTGGTGTCTGGTTGTTGCACTTGTGATTGGCAAGCACTGTGGTGTCTGGTTGTTGCACTTGTGATTGGCAAGCACTGTGGTGTCTGGTTGTTGCACTTGTGATTGGCAAGCACTGTGGTGTCTGGTTGTTGCACTTGTGATTGGCAAGCACTGTGGTGTCTGGTTGTTGCACTTGTGATTGGCAAGCACTGTGGTGTCTGGTTGTTGCACTTGTGATTGGCAAGCACTGTGGTGTCTGGTTGTTGCACTTGTGATTGGCAAGCACTGTGGTGTCTGGTTGTTGCACATACACACAACTGAAAAAAAATCTTTGGACCAGTGACCACTAAAAAAAAAACCTGTCGTGTGAGAAAATGTTGAATGTCATCCGTTTTGTTTCCTGATACGACTTTTTTTTTTTTTTAAACTATCAAGACCTGTGTATCTAACCACCAATCTTTCTTCAGTAACATCTCTCACTTACCTTTCTAAATAAACATAATTCTCATTTTTAAAGGAGCATTCTTCATTCTCCAGGACCCCTACTGTCCACTTCCTTGTGACGGAAATCCTACCAACCATGAGAAGAACTATCAAGGACCTCCTGGTATCTGAAGCCCTTCCAACCATGTGAAGAACTATCAAGGACCTCCCGGTGACTGGCTCCTGCCAACCATATGAAGAACTATCAAGGACCTCCTGGTATCTGAAGCCCTACCAACCATGTGAAGAACTATCAAGGACTTCCTGGTATCTGAAGCCCTACCAACCATGTGAAGAACTATCAAGGACTTCCTGGTATCTGAAGCCCTACCAACCATGTGAAGAACTATAAAGGACTTCCTGGTATCTGAAGCCCTACCAACCATGTGAAGAACTATCAAGGACTTCCTGGTATCTGAAGCCCTACCAACCATGTGAAGAACTATCAAGGACCTCCTGGTGACTGGCTCATATAGGCCTACCCACCATATGAAGAACTATCGAGGACCTCCCGGTGACTGACTCCTACCAACCATGAGAAGAACTATCATACCAAGGACCTCCTGGTGGCTGGCTCCTACCAACCATGTGAAGTAACAATTGTCCAGCATGTCTTTTCCATTTTGGTACACTGTGTCAGCAAGGTCACTCCCGACACCAAAGCCAACACAAACAGGTAAGTTAAGGAAAGGTAAGGTAATGTTGCTTACAGCCCAGCCGACCGCAATGGGCCATATAATATTATTAGGGCTGCCACCGCATTGAAGTCAACTCACAAGTCATTTATAAAGAAAAAAAAAAAAGCAAAAACAAAAACAAAAACAAAACTCCATGCACACAATCCTTTAAAACACACCTTCTAAAAACACACCGGAAATTTTGTTAAAAATCTGTCCTCTGACAAGTCTTAGATAAGATGTGTGTGTGTGTGTGTGTGTGTGTGTGTGTGTGTGTGTGTGTGTTATGTGTGTGTGTGTGTGTGTGTGTGTGTGTTATGTGTGTGTGTGTGTGTGTGTGTGTGTGTGTGTGTGTGTGTGTGTGTGTGTGTGTGTGTGTGTGTGTGTTATGTGTGTGTGTGTGTGTTATGTGTGTGTGTTATGTGTGTGTGTATGTGTGTGTGTGTGTTATGTGTGTGTGTGTTATGTGTGTGTGTATGTGTGTGTGTGTTATGTGTGTGTGTATGTGTGTGTGTGTGTGTGGGGGGGGTGTGTGTGTGTGTGTGTGTGTGTGTGTGTGTGTGTGTGTGTGTGTTATGTGTGTGCATGGAAATCAAACCCAAGACCTCCAAGCCAGGAGTCAACAACACCAAAGAATACAATCTTGATCTCCTGAAAAAAAAAAAAATCCAAATAATGATCAAAATATGACATGCTGTTTTTGATCAAGCTGACCTGAAAATCTGGCAAAAACACACAAACATAAACCATTCATGGCACACACACAGCAAACACACACACACACACACACACACACACACACACACACACACACACACACACACAGAGTAAGTTACAGTCACATTCAGCTGCATACCTGCAGAAGACATCGAACTCGAAGACAGAGATGTAGTCATTACAGGTGAGGTCGATGGTGGACTTGAGGGCCATGGCTTCCAGGGGGGACCCGATGGGATGAGTCTCGTGCAGCGTGATGCGGAACTCCTTCCATGGCACAATGATCCTGCACCCAGTCACCATCAGTCACACACGGCAAAGGTTCTCATCAACCAGTCACCATCAGTCACACACGGCAGGGGTTCTCATCAACCAGTCACCATCAGTCACACACGGCAAGGGTTCTCATCAACCAGTCACCACATCACACACGGAGGGTTTCATCAACAGTCACCATCAGTCACACACGGCAAGGGTTCTCTACCAGTCACACAGTCACACATGGCAAGGGTTCTCATCAACAGTCACATCGTCACACTGGCAAGGGTTCTATAACAGTCACATCAGTCACAATGGCAAGGTTCTCATCAACAGTTACTATCAGTCACATGCGGGGTTCTCAACCAGTCACTATCAGTCACCATGGCAGGGGTCTAACAGTCACTACAGTCACACATGCAGGGGTTCAACCAGTCACTATCAGTCACACATGGCAGGTTCATCGTCATATCAGTCACCACATGGCAGGGTTTAGTAACCAGTCACATAGTGCATACTGCAGGGTTTCACAGTTAGCATCAGTTGCATGGCAGGGTTTGACTAGGTGCATCAGTACATGGATGGTTCGTACGTGTATATGCGGACATCTGTCACATGGCAAGTGTTCTGCAACAGTCATCAGTCACAACAGGCAAGGTCTCAACCAGTCACCATCAGTCAACATGCAGTGTTCTCCAACCCAGTTACCATCAGTCAACATGGCAAGGGTTCTAACAGTACCATCAGTCACATCGGCAAGGGCTCACCATACCATCAGTCACAACGGCAAGGGTATCTCAACCAGTCACCATCAGTCACACATGGCAAGGGTTCTAACCAGTTCCATCAGTCACACATGGCAAGGGTTCTCACCAGTAAACCATCAGTCACACATGGCAAGGGTTCATCACCCAGTCACTTCAGGTCCACATGGCAGGGTTCTCAACCCAGTCACATCAGTCACCATGGCAAGGGTTCTCACACAGGCACTATCAGTCCAATGCAGGGTCTACCCAGTCCCATCAGTCACACATGGCAAGGTCTACACCAGTCACCATCAGTCACACATGGCAAGGGTTCTCACCAGTCACCATCAGTCACACATGGCAAGGGTTCTCAACCGTCACCATCAGTCACACATGGCAAGGGTTCTCAACCAGTCACATCAGTCACACATGGCAAGGGTTCTCACACCAGTCACCATCAGTCACACTGGCAAGGGTTCCACCAGTCACATCAGTCCCACAGGCAAGGGTTCTCACCCAGTCACCATCAGTCACACATGGCAAGGGTTCTCACCCAGTCACCATCAGTCACACATGGCAAGGGTTCTCAACCAGTCACCATCAGTCACACATGGCAAGGGTTCTCAACCAGTTACTATCACCATCAGTCACACATGGCAAGGGTTCTCAAACCAGTCACCATCAGTCACACATGGCAAGGGTTCTCAACCAGTCACCATCAGTCCCATGCAAGGGTTCTCACCCAGTTACCATCAGTCACACATGGCAAGGGTTCTCAACCAGTCACCATCAGTCACACATGGCAAGGGTTCTCAACCAGTCACCATCAGTCACACATGGTAAGGGTTCTCAACCAGTCACCATCAGTCACACATGGCAAGGGTTCTCAACCAGTCACCATCAGTCACACATGGCAAGGGTTCTCACCCAGTTACCATCAGTCACACATGGCAAGGGTTCTCACCCAGTCACCATCAGTCACACATGCAAGGGTTCTCACCCAGTCACCATCAGTCACACATGGCAAGGGTTCTCACCCAGTCACTACAGTCACACATGGCAAGGGTTCTCACCAGTCACCATCAGTCACACATGGCAAGGGTTCTCACCAGCTCACCATCAGTCACACATGGCAAGGGTTCTCACCCAGTCACCATCAGTCACACATGGCAAGGGTTCTCACCCAGTCACTATCAGTCACACATGGCAAGGGTTCTCACCAGTCACCATCAGTCACACATGGCAAGGGTTCTCACCCAGTCACATCAGTCACACATGGCAGAGTTTCTCAACCAGTCACCATCAGTCACACATGGCAAGGGTTCTCAACCAGTTACTATCACCATCAGTCACACATGGCAAGGGTTCTCAACCAGTCACCATCAGTCACACATGGCAAGGGTTCTCAACCAGTCACCATCAGTCACACATGGCAAGGGTTCTCACCCAGTCACCATCAGTCACACATGGCAAGGGTTCTCACCCAGTCACCATCAGTCACACATGGCAAGGGTTCTCAACCAGTCACCATCAGTCACACATGGCAAGGGTTCTCACCAGTCACCATCAGTCACACATGGCAAGGGTTCTCACCCAGTCACCATCAGTCACACATGGCAAGGGTTCTCACCCAGTCACCATCAGTCACACATGGCAAGGGTTCTCACCCAGTCACTATCAGTCACACATGGCAAGGGTTCTCACCCAGTCACCATCAGTCACACATGGCAAGGGTTCTCACCCAGTCACCATCAGTCACACATGGCAAGGGTTCTCACCCAGTCACCATCAGTCACACATGGCAAGGGTTTCTCACCCAGTCACCATCAGTCACACATGGCAAGGGTTCTCACCCAGTCACCATCAGTCACACATGGCAAGGGTTCTCACCCAGTCACCATCAGTCACACATGGCAAGGGTTCTCACCCAGTCACCATCAGTCACACATGGCAAGGGTTATCACCCAGTCACCATCAGTCACACATGGCAAGGGTTCTCACCCAGTCACTATCAGTCACACATGGCAAGGGTTCTCACCCAGTCACCATCAGTCACACATGGCAAGGGTTCTCACCCGGTCACCATCAGTCACACATGGCAAGGGTTCTCAACCAGTCACCATCAGTCACACATGGCAAGGGTTCTCAACCAGTTACTATCACCATCAGTCACACATGGCAAGGTTCTCAACCAGTCACCATCAGTCACAATGGCAAGGGTTCTCAACCAGTCACCATCAGTCACACATGGCAAGGGTTCTCACCCAGTTACCATCAGTCACACATGGCAAGGGTTCTCAACCAGTCACCATCAGTCACACATGGCAAGGGTTCTCAACCAGTCACCATCAGTCACACATGGTAAGGGTTCTCAACCAGTCACCATCAGTCACACATGGCAAGGGTTCTCAACCAGTCACCATCAGTCACACATGGCAAGGGTTCTCACCCAGTTACCATCATCACACATGGCAAGGGTTCTCACCCAGTCACCATCAGTCACACATGGCAAGGGTTTCTCACCAGTCACCATCAGTCACACATGGCAAGGGTTCTCACCCAGTCACTATCAGTCAACATGGCAAGGGTTCTCACCCAGTCACCATCAGTCACACATGGCAAGGGTTCTCACCCAGTCACCATCAGTCACACATGGCAAGGGTTCTCACCCAGTCACCATCAGTCACACATGGCAAGGGTTCTCACCCAGTCACTATCAGTCACACATGGCAAGGGTTCTCACCCAGTCACCATCAGTCACACATGGCAAGGGTTCTCACCCAGTCACCATCAGTCACACATGGCAAGGGTTCTCAACCAGTCACCATCAGTCACACATGGCAAGGGTTCTCAACCAGTTACTATCACCATCAGTCACACATGGCAAGGGTTCTCAACCAGTCACCATCAGTCACACATGGCAAGGGTTCTCAACCAGTCACATCAGTCACACATGGCAAGGGTTCTCACCCAGTTACCATCAGTCACACATGGCAAGGGTTCTCAACAGTCACCATCAGTCACACATGGCAAGGGTTCTCAAACCAGTCACCATCAGTCACACATGGCAAGGGTTCTCACCCAGTCACCATCAGTCACACATGGCAAGGGTTCTCACCCAGTCACCATCAGTCACACATGGCAAGGGTTCTCACCAGTCACCATCAGTCACACATGGCAAGGGTTCTCAACCAGTCACCATCAGTCACACATGGCAAGGGTTTCTCACCCAGTTACCATCAGTCACACATGGCAAGGGTTCTCACCAGTCACCATCAGTCACACATGGCAAGGGTTCTCACCCAGTCACCATCAGTCACACATGGCAAGGGTTCTCACCCAGTCACCATCAGTCACACATGGCAAGGGTTCTCACCCAGTCACCATCAGTCACACATGGCAAGGGTTCTCACCCAGTCACCATCAGTCACACATGGCAAGGGTTCTCACCCAGTCACCATCAGTCACACATGGCAAGGGTTCTCACCCAGTCACCATCAGTCACACATGGCAAGGGTTCTCACCCAGTCACCATCAGTCACACATGGCAAGGGTTCTCACCCAGTCACCATCAGTCACACATGGCAAGGGTTCTCACCCAGTCACCATCAGTCACACATGGCAAGGGTTCTCACCAGTCACCATCAGTCACACTGGCAAGGGTTCTCACCCAGTCACCATCAGTCACACATGGCAAGGGTTCTCACCCAGTCACCATCAGTCACACATGGCAAGGGTTCTCACCCAGTCACCATCAGTCACACATGGCAAGGGTTCTCACCAGTCACCATCAGTCACACATGGCAAGGGTTCTCACCCAGTCACCATCAGTCACACATGGCAAGGGTTCTCACCCAGTCACCATCAGTCACACATGGCAAGGGTTCTCACCCAGTCACCATCAGTCACACATGGCAAGGGTTCTCACCCAGTCACTGTTAGTTTCAAAGTGAGGTGAACTGCAAGCGGAAATGAAACAAATGTTTGAAATAGTTCTTAGCGAGTCTGCCAAACAACAGGGACAAACACATTACACGACAAAACAACACCAGGGACAAACACATTACACGACAAAACACACACCAGGGACAAACACATTACACGACAAAACACACACCAGGGACAAACACATTACACGACAAAACACACACCAGGGACAAACATTAAAAGACAAAACACACACCAGGGACAAACATTAAAAGACAAAACACACACCAGGGACAAACATTAAAGACAAAACACACACCAGGGACAAACACATTACAAGACAAAACACACACCAGGGACAAACATTAAAAGACAAAAACACACCCAGGGACAAACATTAAAAGACAAAACACACACCAGGGACAAACACATTACAAGACAAAACATGGTGTGTCCTGTCTTGTAATTTGTCCCTGTTGTTCGGCGGACTCACTAAGAGCTATTTCAAAAATATGTGTGCTATCAGTTCAGGCAAGGCAAAGGTTCTCAAGCAGTCACTAACACTTTCAGTCAGACACTAATATTCACGTTGCTTACTGCCCGGCCAACCATAACAAGGGCCTTATCAGGGTTGTCATTTCACAGAAACTCCACACGAAATTCATGAACACAGACTTTCTAAAAACAAACCAAAATTTTCTTAAAATGTTTCTGCCATCAAATATCAGATCCACAAAAAAAAAGGTTATCTTTTTAGGAAACTATAAAATCACATCAGTCTGATACACCAAAGATAACACCACACACACTCTCTCTCTCTCTCTCTCTCTCTCTCTCTCTCTCTCTCTCTCTCTCTCATACAAGGAAAGAGTTCTCAAGCAGTCATTTGTCAGACACAGCAAGGATTCACAACCGGTGTCATCAGTCAGACAAGGCAAGGGTTTGAACCATTCTCTATCAGACAGACACGGCAAGAGTTCTAAACAAGTCAAATCAAGGAACAGTCTCATCCCAAGTCAAATCTAGATGGCTTTCATACTCCTTCGTAAAATGTTGGTCATCTTCACACCCTTGAGTAAAATTTTGATAATTCAAATTCATAGATAACACTACCCCCTATAAAAATTTTGGAGGTTTTCAATTTCATACCTCCACTGGTCCAACAAAAATTTGGGTGGGAAAGGGAGGATGGAGTGTGCACAAGTCCCTGTGTATGTATATGTGTGCAAGTGAGAGAGAGAGAGAGAGAGAGAGAGAGAGAGGGGGGGGAGGGGTGTGTGCAAGAAATGAAAGGAGTAAGCACTTCAAGATGGAAGGAGAGTTCACAGAGTTGTTGATATCCCTAAGTAAAACAAACTTTGGTGGTTTCAATACTCTTACAACATGATGACCGTGCACCCAGTCGGTAATGCAATATTTTCCAACAAAATAACAAAACAAAAAACAAAACAAAATAAAACATTGGGCGTCATCTGTGACCCATCATGAACGTATCTACAAATTTTCAGAAAGATCAGTCCGGCAGTTTTGTCTGGAGCGAGTGAAGCACATTCTGACCACGGACGGACAGACATACACACACACACACACACACACACACACACACACACACACACACACACACACACACACACACACGCAGACAGCGTTTCTTCATTCCCATTATAAAGTACTCCCTGTTCTATAAGAACTGGGAGTACAACCAAAAGAAATGGGGGGGGGGGGGGGGGGGGGGGGAGATGTCACGCTGCCCTTAGTAAACGCTGGAGGTTCCCATACTCCAGGTGAATTTCTTGGAGGTTTTATATCAGTAGCAAATATTTGGTGATTTTTGTACTCCTAATCACAAGTACAAGTTTGGTGAATTCAATGTCTCTCTATAAAAATTTGGTGGCTTCATACACACATCACTTGTGTCTGTGTGTGGCGTGTGCGTGCGTGCGTGCGTGCGTGTGTGTGTGTGTGAGAGAGAGAGAGAGAGAGAGAGAGAGTGTGTGTATGTGTGTGTGTCACAGTGTGTGTGCGTGTGCATATGTGCATGTGCATGCATGAGTGTGTGAGCAAACAATCTGCAGATCTGGAAGAACACATAAAAATCCCACATTTCAACTGCAATTAGCAAGGATGATAACGATGACGAATGCGATGCTTGGATGATAGACATCACACAATGGATGGAAAAGGATGCGATATAGGATTGAAAACCACACAAGGAGTGGATGATGGATGTGATAATTATATAGTTGCATTGGATACCACACAGTGAGTGGATGATGGATGTAATATATAGTCTGATTGGATGCCACACCGTGAGGGAGTGGATGATGGATGTAATATATAGTTAGACTGGATGCCACACAGACAGTGGATGATGGATGTGATATATAGTTGGACTGGATGCCACACAGACAGTGGATGATGGATGTGATATATAGTTGGACTGGATGCCACACAGACAGTGGATGATGTGAAAAATAGCTGGACTGGATGCCACATAGGGAGTGGATGATGGATGATGTAATATATAGCTGGACTGGATGCCACACAGACAGTGGATGATGGATGTGATATATAGTTGGACTGGATGCCACACAGACAGTGGATGATGGATGCAATATATAGTTGGACTGGATGCCACACAGGGAGTGGATGATGGATGTGATATATAGTTGGACTGGATGCCACACAGACAGTGGATGATGGATGTGACATATAGCTGGACTGGATGCCATACAGGGAGTGGATGATGGATGTGATATATAGTTGGACTGGATGCCACACAGACAGTGGATGATGGATGTGATATATAGTTGGACTGGATGCCACACAGACAGTGGATGATGGATGCAATATATAGTTGGACTGGATGCCACACAAACAGTGGATGATGGGTGTGATATATAGTTGGACTGGATGCCATACAGTGAGTGGATGATGGATGTGATATATAGTTGGACTGGATGCCACACAGACAGTGGATGATGGATGTGATATATAGTTGGACTGGATGCCACACAGACAGTGGATAATGGATGTGATATATAGTTGGACTGGATGCCATACAGGGAGTGGATGATGGATGTGATATATAGTTGGATTGGATGCCACACAGGGAGTGGATGATGGATGATGTGATATGTAGTTGGACTGGATGCCACACAGCGAGTGGATGATGGATGTGATATGTAGTTGGACTGGATGCCACACAGCGAGTGGATGATGGATGATGTGATATATAGTTGGACTGGATGCCACACAGACAGTGGATGATGGATGTGATATGTAGTTGGATTGGATGCCACACAGCGAGTGGATGATGGATGATGTGATATATAGCTGGACTGGATGCCACACAGCGAGTGGATGATGGATGATGTGATATATAGTTGGATTGGATGCCACACAGACAGTGGATGATGGATGTGATATATAGTTGGATTGGATGCCACACAGGGAGTGGATGATGGATGTAATATATAGTTGGACTGGAAACCACACAGGCATGGATAAAGGTTGTGACATTATATAGCTGGACTGGATGCCTTACCACTACCAGGCATGGATGAAGGATGTCATATTATACAGCTGGACTGGATGCCTTACCACTACCAGGCATGGATGAAGGATGTCATATTATACAGCTGGACTGGATACCTTACCAGGCATGGATGAAGGATGAAATACAGAACTGGATTGGATGCCTTACCAGGCATGGATGAAGAATGAAATACAGAACTGGATTGGATGCCTTACCAGCAATGGATGATCATGAAGGATGCTGCATATAGCTGGATTGGATGCAATACCAGGAACGGATGAAGGATGTGATAAATAGCTGGAGATGGTTGCCTTCGGCTACTGAGTCACTCAGGTCCTATTAATACACTCTAGTAATACATACTATGTGTCACTTTGAGGGCTTTTAAGTCATTCAGACCCAACAGAACTCCCCTTTCTTTGTCACTGTGAGGACTAGTATGTCACCCAGATCCTGCTAACAACACACCAGTTATCGCTTTGACGGCACTAGATCACTCTGATTCTTTTATTATTTCCACGTCACTTTGAGGCCTACAAAACCACTCAGATCCTGTAACCTATACACTTTTTGTCACTCTGCAAGCTAGTAACTAAGTAAGTCACTCAGCACTTGTTCCTATTTATTACACACTCGTTCCTATTCACAACACACTATTTGTCACTCTAGAGGACTATTAAGTCACTCAGATCCTATTAACTACACACCTGCTCCTATTCGCTACACACTCGTTCTTATTTGCAACACACTACTTCCTCTTGAGTGAAATCACTCAGATCCTATTCACTACACACTATCAATCGCTGAGGTCTACTAAATCACTCAGATCCTATTCACTACACACTATCAATCACTGAGGTCTACTAAATCACTCAGATCCTATTCGCTACACACTATCAATCGCTGAGGTCTACTAAATCACTCAGATCCTATTCGCTACACACTTTCAATCGCTGAGGTCTACTAAATCACTCAGATACTATTCGCTACACATTAGCAATCGCTGAGGTCTACTAAATCACTCAGATCCTATTCGCTACACATTAGCAATCGCTGAGGTCTACTAAATCACTCAGATCCTATTCGCTACACATTAGCAATCGCTGAGGTCTACTAAATCACTCAGATCCTATTCGCTACACATTAGCAATTGCTGAGGTCTACTAAATCACTCACATCCTATTCGCTACACACTATCAATCACTGAGGTCTATTAAATCACTCGGATCCTATTCGCTACACACTATCAATCGCTGAGGTCTACTAAATCACTCAGATCCTATTCGCTACACACTATCAATCGCTGAGGTCTATTAAATCACTCAGATCCTATTCGCTACACACTATCAATCGCTGAGGTCTATTAAATCACTCAGATCCTATTCGCTACACACCATCAATCACTGAGGTCTATTAAATCACTCAGATCTTATTCACCACACTCTACTTGTCACTCCTGAGGGCTGCTAAGTCAGTAGCAGTCACTCAGATCCTATAAATTACAAACTATCTGTCACTATGCAGGTTAGTTAAATCGCTAAGATCCTATTCATGTACACACACCTTGTCACTCTTAAGGGCTACTAAGTCACTCAGACCTTACCAACTACACACAGAATGAATCACTGAGAGCCAAGAAGTCACTCAGATCCTATATATACTGTTTTTGAGGGTTCCCTTAAAGGTCTACTTTAGAGGTTTTCGATAATTGGTCAGCTTATGCAGAAATATGAAATGTTTGATAAATTGGTAAAATAAACATCCGATTCGCTCCCGATCACACGAAATCGATCCGCGAAAGTGGGCATTTTCACCTGTAATCAAGAAAACGGGAGGTAATCAACTAAATCTTGGCATGGCTTAACTACTCTTGGATGTGACGTCACATGATGGACTGGCCGTCAGCCGCGACCTACACAACAAGCCAACGGCGACAGAAAGCGATTCTGATGGTTCTTGCACATCTCGATCGGTATTTAATTTATCATGTAAAAGCAGTGACTATGATTGCGACAGCCAATGTAACTATGGGGATGTTTCTGCAAGGCCTTTACCTTATCAGTTTGAACGCCAAGTTCTTTTTACCACGTCAGTTCCAGCTGGACCACGGAAACGAGCTATTCAGTTCCAGCTGGACGCCCGAACACATCATTCCGAAGGCGTACGGACTTTACCGAAGTCTCGAGGGAGGCTACCGACTGACTTCTTGATGCGATCACGCGTGGACGGCGAGCGGAGATTCTCCTTCCTCAAGCCTTAACGTGTTCATTCAATTTAACAAGTGTGATCTGTCCATAGATATGAACAGAATAAACGTGCGACTATCGTACTCATCTATACGAGCTTACCACTCCGCCTTCAAAGTATACGCGCACAATGCAGACGAAGTTTTTGATCCACTCGAACGCGCTCGGCAATTGTCGAAACAGCTCGTTTCCGTGGTCCAGCTGGAACTGACGTGGTAAAAATAACTTAGTGACCCGGCATGGTTGCACCAACCGAATCCACTTCTTTCGAGTATCTGGATCAGATGGAAATGTGTGCAAAGAATATCCGTCTCCTGCTGAGCTGCTGCACACGCCTACAGCACAATATCTGCCACCCCCTTGTGACTTTTTTGGCTGTGGGGGATCGCAACTCGTGTTGATTTCACTTGGCTTTGGCTTGTTGTGTAGGTCGCGGCTGACGGCCAGTCCATCAAGTGACGTCACGGTTTTCGGTCTACCGCGCGGGGTTTGAACAGGTGTGCAAAACTCGTTTTTTATCTATTAAATTCTTCCGGCGACTTTTTTTGAAAAATGAATACCATGCTGTAGTTATATGACATGTAGACCTGTTTTTAACAAATTATCGAAAATCTCTAAAGTAGACCTTTAAGTATTCCTCCCTGGTGTGATCACTATGGTTGACTGGTGGCCTCTACACTCCATGCCTTCAACCCCACCTGTCACTGGTGACTGAGATCATTGTCATACACTATGGATGACTTGTCTCCATGCCTTCAACCCCACCTGTCACTGGTGACTGAGATCATTGTCATACACTATGGATGACTGGTCTCCATGCCTTCAACCCCACCTGTCACTAGTGACTGAGATCATTGTCATACACTATGGATGACTGGTCTCCATGCCTTCAACCCCACCTGTCACTGGTGACTGAGATCACTGTCATACACTGTGGATAACTGGTCTCCATGACTTTAACCTCACCTGGCACGGAGGGCAAGGATCAAGTCACACACTACGACTGACTGGTCTACAATCTATACATTCCATGACTCCAGCCCCACCTGTCATTGGTGACTGGGATCATGGCCACACACTACAGTTGAGTTGACTGGTCTATAGATATATATATATATGCACTCCATTGTCACTGACGACTAGGATCACTGTCACACACTATGGTTGACCAGTCTGTACACGCCATGACTTCACCACCCACTGTCATTAACGACAGGGACCACTGTCACACACTATGGTTGACTAGTCTGTACACGCCATGACTTCACCACCCACTGTCATTGACGACAGGGACCGCTGTCACACACCATGGCTGACCAGTCTGTACACTCCATGACTTCACCACCCACTGTCATGACGACAGGGACCACTGTCACACACTATGGTTGACTAGTCTGTACACGCCATGACTTCACCACCCACTGTCATTGACGACAGGGACCACTGTCACACACTATGGTTGACTAGTCTGTACACGCCATGACTTCACCACCCACTGTCATTGACGACAGGGACCGCTGTCACACACCATGGCTGACCAGTCTGTACACGCCATGACTTCACCACCCACTGTCACTAACGACAGGGACCACTGTCACACACCATGGCTGACCATGTGACTTCAGCTCCATCTCATTCTGTCACTGCTGACTGATCATTGTTACTCGCTGGTCGAAACACACACAGGGCTGTGCACAACAAGGAAGTCAACTTCAACTTAGAATGGGGTGGGTGGGAAGGGGGTAAAAATCGAAGTGAAAAAACATGCGCATACATGTTTGAGTGTGTATGTGTGTGTGACTGTGTGTGTGTGTGTGTGTGTGTGTGTGTGTGTGTGTGTGTGTGTGTGGTGTGTGTGTGCACACGCGTGTGCGTGTGTGACTGTGTGTGTGTGTTGTGTTGTGTTGTGCTGTGTTGTGCTGTGTTGAGTTGGTTGCATTGCATTTGTGTATGTGCGTGTGTGTGTGTGTGTGTGTGTGTGTGTGTGTGTGTGTCACTCTGTGTGTGTGTGTCACTATGTGTGTGTGTGTGTGCGTGTGTGAGTTCGTTTTGTGTCAAAGAGGAAGTGAAAAAGATAAGATAAGATAATGTTGCTTATAGCCCAGCCGACCGCAAAGGGCCACATCAGGGCTGTAGGAAGTGAAAAAAGAAACTATGAAAGTGTGTGTGTGGCACACACAGACACACACACCTCTCTCTCCCCTCACACACACACACAATTAACCTCACTTCTTACCCCCCCCCCTCACCCTCATCCCCACCCTCCTCCCTTTCCTCCCCTTTTTAAAAATTTTTTGAATTTTTTTTTTAAAAAAAACCTGTCTTCAAAAATTCGACCCCCACGTCATTTCATGCTATAGACGGTTATGGGGAAAATCCGGAATAACAGTTTTTGGTTGCATGTTTTAGGGTTGTCGTAACATCAGAAGAATTTTGTCGAAAAATTCCCCTCTTTTTTCATTTTTTTTAAATTAAAACCATTTCCCACTTTGATTTTTTTTTTTTTTTTTTTTTGGGGTGGGGGGGGGGGGGGTAGCCCTTTCAGCTTTTTTTTAATTTTTTCATTTTCATAAAAGGGGGTGTCACTTGGTGGACTTAAAACTCACACCAGACCACAAAATTTTTGGGGACTACACTGAACATGACTGAAAGCTGAGGGGTTTTTCAAAAAGACGAAGAAGACAAAACTTAAAAAGGGGGTCCCCAAGACTAAAAATTTAAAGCAAAAGTCTGACCCACACATTCCCCCAACGGTGATACTTAGCAGATGCCCGCCCCCACACATTGGGCCCAACGTGTGATGACTTAGAAATTTTCTGCCCCACCCCTTTAGCCCAACATTTTTAAAACCCGGCTGTTACTCAGACCTTGAGTCCCAAACCGAACAGCGTTGTGCTTTTAATCATCATTTTTGGGGTTGGTGAGTGAAACACGTGTGTGGGTAGTGTGTGGGCAGGGGCCCTCGGGGTGTGTGTGTGTGTGTGTGTGTTTGTGGGTGGTGTGTGTTTGTGTGTGGGGGTGTGTGTGTGCGTGTTTTTTTCTTTCCCTCCCTTGTTAAAACGTCTTTTTCATTTTGGGGGGGGGGGGGTTGGAAATTTTGCCCATAAAAGAAAGGAAAAAAGGGAGTTGACTGACAAAATGAATAAATAAAATGAATAAGCCGGGTGGTTTTTTGCAAGCATGAATGAAGCCTTTGAAATTGGGGTTGGGGACATGTATGCACCTGAATTAAAAATTGTTTAAACTGAACAAAAACAGAAAAATAATCTTAAATACAAAAATTTAAGGGGGGGGGTGGGGGGGGGGGGGGGGGGGGGGGGGGGGGGGGGGGGGGGGGGGGACCCAAACAAACAGCAAAAAAACAAAAACCCTTCACCATCTCAAACAAAGAATTAGCTCAAAACTACCCTAAAAAAAAAACCCCCCAATGGGAAAAGTTTTAAGAAATTCGGGAAATTTTCGATCAAAAGGGGAAAAAATTCGAAAAAGATCTTCAAGGTTTTTTTTTTTTTTTTTTTTTTCAAAAAGGTAGGGGGATCATAATGATTTTGGGAAAAGACACAATAAAATTTGGGTGACAATTGAATAAAATGTGTTCAGTGCACCCGCTTTAAACCACAAATAAAATTTAAAGAAATTTTTAAACAAAATTTTTTTTTTTCAAGCTTTTATTTTTAAATTTCGAATTATAAGGAAGAAAATTTGTTTTGGAATAAAAAACCCTGGAAGATCAGGCATGTGTATGGTGTTAAAGGTGGGGGTAAGCCCAAAAGTGTTTGTAGGGAATGGGCAAACATCCCGGGTGTCCTTTGGCTTGTTTTCAAAAGCACTGCCCTCTGGGGAAACATTTTCCCATCAACTCAATTTAATGGCTTGTCACACGTTATAATAACTTTTTTGACAAAAAAGGTAAATTTTGAAAGGTCAAAAAGGAACATGACAACCCCCTTTTTTCCTCCCCCCCCCCCCCCCCCACCTCCACCCCCCTTTTCCCACCCCCTCTTCCTTCACCTCCTCCCCCCCTATACATCCCCATTTCCCCTTTTCCCCCTCCCCCCCTCCCCCCAAAAAAGGCCCCCGAGGCCCTCTTCATCATGGGTTTGGAGGGGAGGGGGGGGGGAGGGGGGGGGGGGGGCGGGGAAAGGGTTTAAGAGGGGGAAGCCAAGAAAGAAAGAAAGAAAAAACATGAGGGGGAAACCCTGGGCCCAGTGGAGCAGGCCTGAGAAACCCCAGGGCCCCCCGGCAGAACAAACCGGGGCCCTTCCCGGCTTCCCGGAGAGCAAAAATGCCGACTTTCCGTTCTGGGCCCAGAGCTGGCAGACGCCCCCCCTTTCCCCGGCCCCCTGCTCCTCCCCTCCTCCTCCTCCAAATCCCCTCCTGCTGGGGGGTTGGGGGTGATGAGGGGGAGATAAGGCTTTCCCCCACCACAGCAAAAGCCACAAGCCCGCGGGGGCCCTTTCCCCTCGACCTCCCAAATGTGGGATTTTCCTGATCAGTCTCATTTTGGGGTTTGTTGGGGGGTTTTTTTTCCCCCCCATGGAAGCTTATTAGCTAGCTATAATATATATAAATAATAAACACATTTTGCTTTGGGGAAGAAGAAGGGTTTTTTTGGGGTTTTTTTCAAAAGTACACGGAACCCGTAAATAAATAGCATCCAGCAAAAATGTTCTTTTTAAAGAATTTTCGGCAGTAAAAAATGTTTTCCACCTGGCTTTTCAAAAGTCCCCCATAAAGAAAGCAGAAATTTTGTGGGTATTTGATGTGTGCGTGTGTTTTGTGTGGGGTTGTGGTGTGTTGGTGTTTGGGTTTTGTGTGGTGGTGGTTTTTTGTGCCGAGTGTGTGTGCACGGGATGTGTGTGTGTGTGTGCACACGTTGCCAAAGTGTGTGGTTTGTGTGCGCGGTGCGCCCCGTGCGTGTTTTTGCACTGAAACAAAGTGTGTGGGTAGTCCATGCATGTGTTTTCCAAAAAAGCAAACTTTGGGATGACAAAGCAACAAAAATGCCAAAAAAAGTGGGGGGGGAAACAAAAAAATAACCCCACTTTGGGGGTAACATAAGAACTTTAACAAACTAACAAGTCAGAAAAAATTTTTTAAAAAAACAGAGGAACCCTTTTTGTCGGGTAATTTGAGATGGGAAGGGGGGAAAAAAAAAAAGGGCAGTCCCTAAAGCAAAATTTTGGGGGCAAAAACTTCCAAAGTCCACAAAGGCACTTTAAAAATTTTTTTTAATGAAATTTTGTTCGGGAAACCCAAAAATTTTTTTCGGAGACCATTAAAACCCTTTTTAAACAAAAAAAAAACGGTTTCTAATTTTCATGTGTGGGGTGGTGTGTGTGAGTGTTGGTGGGGGTTTTAAGCAAGTTGTTTGTGTGGTGTGTTTTGTGGGGTTGGTTTTGTGTGTGTTTGGGGTGTGTGTGGTTAGCATGCGGTGTGTTTTGTGTGTGTTGTGTGGGTGTGTTTTGTGGGTGTGGGGTGTGTGGTGTGTTGGGGTGTGTGTGCCGGGGCGCACACGTGCTTTTGGGGGGTGTCGTGGGGGTGGTTTCGTGGGTTTTTGTGGGGTGTGTAGGTTGTGGTGGGTTGGAGGTGGGGGGAGGGGGGTGGGTTTAGCCAGAAGAAAATGTGTGTGCGGTTGGGGTGTGGTGGTTGTGTGTGTGTGTGTGTTTTGAGTGTGGGTGGGGTGATGGGGGGTGGGTAGGTGGGTTTGGGTTTTGCCCTGTGAGTGGGGTAGGGGGGGGGAAAGGGGTGTGCAAGTGTAAGGGGGGGGAGTGTGGTGTGTGGGGGGTGTGTGTGTGGGGTTTGTGGGTGTGTTGTGTGGTGTGTGGTGTGTGGTTGGGGTGTGCCTGGGGCGCAATACCCGGTTTCAGCATCCCTGTGGGCCCCCCAGTGTGAAATGGGTGTGTGTGTGTGTGTGGTGTGTTGTGGTTGTGTTTTGTGTGTTGTGGGGAGTGCAACTTGAAAAAAAATTTAATGGCAAATTTCCGGGCAAACTCCCCTGAAAAAAGGGCGGGAATTAAAAGTGTTTAAAAACCCCGGGTGAAAAAAAGGAAAAAATACGGCAAACTTTTCTTAAACCCCCAAAAAAAAAAAAAAGTCAGCTTGTCCGGGTCATTACAAAATAAAAACAATTTTAACCCGATCAATTTGCCGGTTAAAGAAAAAAGCAACAAGATCCCATAGCTTTGTTTTTGTGTAATTTAACATCATAAAAAAATTAAAAAACGGACTGTTCTTGCATATTAATAAATCACCCTTTTAAATGCCCTTGTTTTTAAAAGGTTTTCATCTGAATACTGAAAAACCCCAAAGGGCAAAAAAAAAAAATTTTTTAAAAACACAGAATTTTAAATTTTTTGGGCCGTTTTTCCCAAATTAAAAAATTTTAAATGAAAATGAAGAAAAAAAAAAATTATATAAGGGGATATTTCCCCCCAAAGGTTTTTAAAGTTTTTAAACTTTACCACAAACTTTAAAAAGGGCCCCCCCCCCCCCCCCCCCCCCCCCCCCCCCCCCCCATTTCCCCCCCCCCCCCCCGCCAACTCCCCGTCCCCCACCCCCCCCCCCCCCCCGGGAAAAAACCCCCCCCCCCCCCATGGGTCCCCCCCCCCCCCCCCCCCCCCCGTTTATTTAAAATGTAAAAACCCCCTTCAGCCGCAAGTTTTTTTTCCCCCTACGTTCCCCCCTTTTTCTTTTTTCCTTTTTTTCTCTCTTTACTTGCCTCTCTTCTCTTTCCCCCTTTCCCCCCCGGGGCCTCTCCTCTTCTCTCTCCCCTCCTCCCCCTTTTTTTCCCTCCTGACTCAATTTAGAAACTCAATGGAGTCCCCGTTTTGATTTAATTTTTTCCCGTAGTTTTTGGGCACAAAGGTTTTAAACTGAATTGTCACTTCTTAACGGGGTTTTAAATGGCAACCCTTTCCTCCCAGAAAAAGGGCCCCTTGAAGTTTGGGAAATTAGCGCCTTTTAAAAAGGCCCAATTTTTTTACAGGTGGCATCAAATTTTTCCTTTCGACTAGCTGTAGCTAAAACTGGACCTCATCCATAATGAAATGCGAAACTTAAGCCGCTGAGTTCTTTTCCTAGTCCACAGTTAGACCAGAACACATGATGACTTCATTATATAACCACTACACATCAATACTGTAATGGGCTGCTTTGCCTTTACAGACCCATTCTGTGAAAACTATAGGACACTTTGTCCACAAGAGATGGAGATGAATAGGCCACTTGCCCGCCAGCATAAAGGTTCAATCCGACAATTGACCTAACAGGGGGTGACACTGAAATGGACATTCAGAGTCTGAATCAGACTATGTCCAGCAGATCGATGCCTCGGTGCATCGCTGTTGAACATCCAAGTGAATACAACTCAACAAATGTCAAAATGCCATGTGCAATCTTTGTCCTGGAGACTGCACTCCTAAACCTGTTATTTTCGACAGAAAAAGCAAAATACCTTGGAAATGAAATTTTTCTGTGAAGTCATATAGATGCCAAATGTGAGAGAGTGACTGGTCCCCATAAGGAATGCAAAACATGACTATATATGTGTGACTCCCTTAATGGTGTGTGGGGTGGGTGGGGGGGGGGGGGGGGGGGGGGGGCACGCGCGTATGCGTGTGAAGGTTAATTTGACAATAAACTGATTTCAGTCAGTCGGTGTCACAGG
>JAFLJL010016915.1:30432-41195 GCA_018398815.1 Conus ventricosus
CAAACATCATACAACGTAGATCCACTTTGAGACTGATTGCAATCTCCTCCTCTCCCCCCTCTCTCTTCCCCCTCTTCTCTGAGTGTCTAGAGCTCTCTCCCTCTCTCTCTCTCTCTCTCTCTCTCTCTGAGTCTCTCTCTCTCTCTCTCTGAGTCTCTCTCTCTCTCTCTCTCTCTCTCCTCTCTCTCTCTCTCACTCACTCACTACTCACTCACTCACTCATCACACACGCACACGCACACACACACACATACACACACACACACAACCACACAAGCACGTGCACGCACCTATCTCTCTCACACACACACACACACACACACACACACACACAAAGAAAAAGGAAGTGAGAGAGACAGACAGAGAGAGAGAGACAGAGAGAGAGAGACAGACAGACAGACAGAGACAATTTCCTGTTTTAAAAAAAAAAAAATAAGTGAAGAACAGACAATTTAGACACTTGCTGCACACACACAAATGCGCACACACACACACAAACACACACACACACACACACACACACACACAGTGACACACACACACACACACATACACACACACTCCACACACACACACACACACACACACACACACACACACAACACACACATGACCCTTTAAAAAAAAGGAAATGGGGAATCAATTTGATGACCCTGAAGAATTCTACTTTTCATTCTGAGGGTCAGGTGACTCCTACAAAACAATAGCAAGTGGGATCCCTGATTTAGATGGTACTGCACACTTGGCAAGTGTGTGTGTGTGTGTGTGTGTGTGTGTGTGTGTGTGTGTGTGTGTGTGTGTGTGTGTGTGTGTGTGCGCGCGCGCTTGCGCATATGAGCACCTGTGGTGTCTGTACATCTTTTGTGCGCGCGTGTGTGTGTGTGTGTGTGTGTGTGTGTGTGTGTGTGTGTGTGTGTGTGTGTGTGTGTGTGTGTGCGCACGTGTTTAAAAACGCATACATGTACATGCTTCTACTAGTTCCATCTACCATCCTAAAGGATATCAGTCCATGTCTCTTACAAAAAGTATATTGTTGCCACCTAAAACACATTTCATTACGATTTTCTGTACTGGATACTCTCACCAAGACCAACAGTAAGCTGCAAAGTACTCATCAGTCTAAACTCACAGTGTGTGCATGCGTTGTGTGTGTGTGTGTGTGTGTGTGTGTGTGTGTGTGTGTGTGTGTGTGTGTGTGTGTGTGTGTGGCTGTGTGTGTGTATACATGTGTCTGTCTGCCTTGCCTGCATTCTGAATGTGGCTGAGCTGTGTGTGTTTGTGTGCGATGTGCGTATGTGTAGATGTGTGTGTGTGCGTGTATGTGTATGACATTGTGTGTGTGACTGTGTGTGTGTCTGTGTGTGTGTGTCTGTCTGTGTCTCTGTTTCTACGTGTCTCTACTCTGTGTGTGTGTGTGTGTGTGTGTGTGTGTGTGTGTGTGTGTGTGTGTGTAAGCAAACCATTCAGTCCTAAAATCTTACCCTCTACAGAGGTGTGAAAATCCATGCAGAACATGTCCAAAAATTATCATACATCAAATGTCCGAGTATGTCAAAAATTAAATGGCATGACTCAACAGATTCATCATAACCCTGTTGTATTAGTGGTTGTTTAATTTCATGTCACCAAAAGATCACCTTGCTGTTGTATTGTGTGTCAATTTCTTCAGATGTCATTTTAATTCAGTCTGTTCATCTTTACCATTGGCTTTTATTTTGTGTATGGTTTTCCAGTGTCAATTTCTTCAAATGCATTTCAATGTGTTTGGATTCCCATCATTTCCTGTTGGATTTCCAGGCCTCCAGACTCATAGAAACCACTGCCTGCTGCTTGTCATGGTTGGTTGAGTCACACAACCCCCCCCCCCCCCCCCCCCCCCCCCCCCCCCCCCCCCCCCCGCCCCCACCCACCCCCCTTCCTCCCCACCAAGACTTCAGCAGAACCACTGCACCCACTCTCCGCCCTCCCACTTTCCCCTTCCGTTTCACACTACCATCTCGCTCCCTTCCTTCTCCCTTTCCATCACTCACTTGTCTCCAAAAGATCGCTTCCACCATTCTGCTGCATCGCCTTTGGTGATTCGGAACGAGTCCCCACTGTAAATTCCGTTCGGATAGATGGCTTTCAACTCGGCCAGCATGTGTGAGAACACGAGAGAGAGCTTGGTCAGGTTGCGACGAAAATGCGAATTTTCATCGAACATCTTATCTTTGCCATCCCGAAACAATTTGATTGTGTTTTTGCACTTATTAAGCAGATTCTCCAGGAATATTCTGAAGTATTCACAGTCGTTAAGAACTTGAAGCTTGTCGTCATACTTGGCGCATATCATGCCCAAGTGTTGATAGCTGTCTGGAAGAATGTCCAGTATGAACGGTGGGCTGTTTCGGAGGTTCATCCGTGGATGTTGGCACATTTTCATCACTTTGTCCATCAGTTTCCATGATTTCTCAATTGTTCGTTTGTCTACGACAAGAAGCTTGGGGGTGGCAAAATAGGGATTGATGACAGCCCGATTTTCTTGGCCCTGCTGAGGCTTGGTTCGATGGGCCCCCATTTTGCCCTTTTCCGGGTTTTGCCTTTTCCCCGTTTCCCCCAAAAAGTCCGTACATCATTCCGTGCATTTTGTGAAAGGGGGGGGTTTTTAAGGGCCCCCGACCATATAAATTTGGCCCGGGGCTCCCTTTTTAAAAACAACCCGACTCAGTGTGTGCCCAAAAAAAAAAATTTTTTCGACTGTCTAAACCCTAACAAAAAGGGGACGGTCATTGCCCCTAAAACGCAGAAAAAGGAACCCAAATCAGCGTCGTTGGGGGCGACCCTTTTCTTTTGGGATAGCGAACGGGCCCCCAGCCTTGCCTGACGAATCAAATCAATTCAAAGCGGTTTTTAAACATCGGGAGGGGGACCGTCCACTGTTAAATTTCCCACACAAAACAAAAAACAAAAAAGGGAACTAAAAAAAAATAAAAAATTTAAAAAAAACTTTCATTGTCGCAATCGTTCAAAAAAACGCTTAACGAGCCCGCCCCCGAAAAAAGGGGAAAAGAAAAAAGGGAAAAAGTTCCGGGTTGGTCGGGTCCCACTAAGAAATACTGGGACCCGGGAAAGGGAAATTTATTAGGCCCAAAAGAATTTAAAAAAGACCCCCCAACCCCCACCCACCCCTCCCCCTCTTCTCTCCCCTTCTTTCTCAGGAGAGGGAACTTTAAAGAAAAAAATTTGACATGTGGGGAAAGTAAAAATTTAAAGTAAGGGTTTTTATAAAAAGTTTATGAATGAATATTATTATTTTTAAATCGCATGGGGAAAAAGGGATCTTTAAATTACAAATGCCCTCATTTGTTTGGTGGATGGTCAAGGGTCAGTCTTAAGATTTTTTTAACCTTATTTGTTTACTCCTGTGGTGAGGTTAAAAGGGAAAATTTTTAACGAATTTTTTTTTTTTTTTAAAACCTTTTTTGTTTGTTTACACAATGGGAAATAAAAAGGTGTATATTTGTTTGCGGAAAGAAGAGGGAAATTTTTATTTTTCTGTTACCCCCCCCTTGTCAAAAGCCCCTCTTGGGGTTTAATGCCAATAAAAATATCAGTCCCAAAGGGTCTCTTCTTCTCTCTCTCTCTCTCTCTCTCTCTTCTCTCTCTCTTTTCTTCCCCCACAAAAACAAAACCCACCCCCCACGCACACACCCCAACACACCCCGGGGCACGCACGCACGCACGCACGCACGCACGACACCCCCAACAAACACAACACCCCCACAACCCCACACCCCAAAACCCACACACCCCACACCCCCACAGATTGTTCGTGAATTATAAGGGTTTTTTTTTAAATCGTTTTTCTTTCTTTTTTTTTTTTGGCTTTTTTTTTTTTTCCGCTTTTGTTTTTTTTTTTTAAAATCTTACAGTCTGTAAAAATCTGCTCTTAAGGGATTGTTTCTTTGCATATCATTTCTTTTATCCCCGTCGCCCCCGGTGGAGCATGGCCCTAAAACGCTCTTCGCCTTCGCACTTTTTTCTGGGTGTTCGGGTCATTCCGCCCGGGTGTCCCTTGTTGTTTCAACTCTGCCTCGTGTCTCGCCCTCAGCGGGTTGCGGGGCCCGGGCCCTCTCTTTCTCTTTCCGGCTTTTTCCCAGGTAGGGCTTGGCGGGTGGTGCGGGTGCTGGTTTCCTGGGGTGTTTTTCCGTTCCAGCCCCATTCCCCTTCCCCGGTATCTGCTTGGCCGGTTCCTGCCCCGGGCCGCTCCCCAGATCTTCGTTTCGGCCTTGTCCTGCCATCGGATTTTGTAGATGCGCCTCAGCCAGGTGTTGAAGAATGTCTGAATTTTTTTGGTTGAATCGTCTGTTTTGGGTTCGCCCGTTTTCGCACCCTTTAGACAGAACTGATTTAAATTGGAGTTGAAGATGCGGAGTTTGGTTTTTATGCTGATTCCCCCGTTCCCCCAGATGTTTTGGAAAGGAAAGAAAGTTGTTTTGGGCCTTCCCCGATTTTTGGCTGTGACGTTCGGTCCGTGCCCCCGTTGGTAAAACCCACGCTTCCCAGGTAAGGCGAAAGACTCCACCCCCCTGATGGGCTCTCCCTCGACTGTGACGGTGTGTTGGCAGTGGTGTTGATTTTCATCAGCTCCCGGGTTTTTTCCTGTTAATCTTGGGGCCCTTTTCCGGCTGATGTGGTCTCCCAAACAAAATGGTCTTGTCCTGCATTGGCTTTGGGGTGTGTGACCGGGGCGCCGGTCGTCACGAAGTCAAGGTCGTCCGGCTGCGTAGAGTTCCCCTGTATAACCCTTTTCTGCCTGTTGTAGTGGTCTTTTGATCCAGTCAATGACCAGGAGGGGAAAAGGAAAGGCGCAAGGGAGGATTCCCTGCCCGAACTCCCGGGCTTCACCTCGAAAAAATTCGGCAGGTGGCCGGCGTGGGCAATCCTGCCTTTTATGTCCTGGTGGTGCACCGGGTGAGGGAGAGTTTTTCTCGGGGATTTCCCTTAAAGCCTCAGGGAGCTTCCACCGCCTCTCTCTGTCCCCCTGTCGAAAGCCTTTTTTCATAATCTTTAAGTTGATGTTTTAAAAGGGGGGGGTTCACCAACAGCGACTGCTCCACGAGTTGCGCAGGCTTGGCGTTTTGGGCGGGGACATGATTTGTTCTGCGGAAGCCTGCATGCTGGGCTGGGGGTTGGGGGTCGAGGCCCCCTTTCTTTCTCCCAAATTTGAACCCCGTTGAAAAACCTTGCCCGGGGTTGGGCAGGAGCATGATCCCTCGGTTTGTTGCTGCGTCCCGGGGGGTCTCCTTTTTTCGGCAGCTTGATGACGATTCCTTTTTCCCCTGAGCCCGGTTCCTCCTCCTTCTCCCCGATCTTGCTTTAAGAGGGGTGTTTGCATGTTTACAGCTGTCTTTTATGGGTTTCTTTGAAGGCTTCTGCTGGTACTCGTCCGGCCCTGCAGCCTTCCCCTTTTTCAGGTCTGTGGCCCTTTTTTGATCTCGGGCCCTTTTAGGGTTTTTTCACAGCTGTGGGCCGGGTTTAGTCTTGCAGGTGGGATGTTGGTGGTTTTGGGCAGGGGCGGGGCGGTTCAGCAGCTCCTGAAGTGTTTTGCCCTCGTTTCAGCTGTCCCCGGTTTGTTGTCGGGGGGTTTCCCTTCTTGTCCTTCACTGGCTTGTCTGTTGGGTGGAACTTTTCCCCTCAGCTTCTTTGGGCCCAGGTCAGGTCCCTTTAGGGTTCCCCCGTCCAGCTGCTGCCCCTGCCCTTTGGGTGGCCAGGGGCGTCAAAGTAGTCCCCCTTGTCCTTTTTTGAGGTCTTCTTTACTTCTCGTTTTGCTGTGTGTGGGTCTTTTTTGTGCCTTTCCCTAGCTGCTCTTGTTCGGCTCGGTTTTTCAGTGTAGCTTTCTTCTCTTCCTTTTTTTCCAAAATTTTGGGGGTGGTGTCGGCAGAAAATCCTTTTTTTGTGCTGGGCCCCTTTTTTTGCCAAGGATCTCTTCAAATGTGTCATGCAGGCTTCTTTCAGTGTTTTCCCCCTGGGTCTGTTTTTCCCGTCTCACTGTCTTCTATAGCCATGTAGCGGTGGAACCCGTTGGGAAAAAATGAAACTTTGGGAAGCTGGTTTTTGTGTCCCTGTTCCGGAGAGGCCGACATTTTTACCTTGTAGTGTGTTGGTTTGGGGTTGGTGAAAACTCTTGAGGCGAAGTCCCATTTTTGTTAAAAGAAGGTGGTGGTCTGATGACACGTCAGCACCTCTCATCACTCGTACATCCCGCCATGATCTCCTGAATTTGCGGCTAATGCGAATGTGGTCAATCTGGTTCTCCGTGACATGGTTCGGGGATCTCCATGTGGCCTTGTGGATGCGCTTGTGTGGGAAGATGCTCCTCCTATCACCAGCTGGTTCAGGGCGCACAGGTCTGCAAAACGCTCACCATTCTCGTTCATCTGTCCAGTCCATGTGTCCCCATGCTGTCCTCTTTAGCCTGTGTTGTCCCTTCCGATCTTGGCGTTAAAATCTCCCATCAGTATGGTTATGTCCTTTGCTCCTCTTTTGTCTATCACTGTCTGTAGTTGCTGGTAGAAGCCCATCTTTCTTCTCTTCTTCCGCATCATTGGTGGGAGCATAGCACTGGATGATGTTCAGCCTGATGTCATTCTTCTTCGTGGTAAACTGGCTGTGATGATGCGGGAGTTGACAGGTTCCCATCCGATGAGTGCCCCTTGTGCCTTCCGTGCCAGCATGGGGGCCCACACCCTCAGTGTGGGGTCTCCATCCTCTGTGTGTCCTGAGTACAGCAGCTGTTCTCCAGATGAAAGTCTCAGCTGTCTGATTGTAGCCACATTGTCTCACTCAGTCCTAGCACTCCGATCTTGTAGTTTTTCATCTCTCTCGCAACTTGGATGGTTTTTCCTGTTTCAAACATCGTCCTGATGTTCCATGTGGCTACTTTCGTTGTTGTCCTGGGTGTTAGAAGGGGAGTCGGCTGTCAAACGACCGACCCCTGGAGGTCTGCCCTGACAGGATCGGTCTAGGTGGGAGTGAAGGGAGTGACGACCTCACACGCCCCGCAAGAGACCACACAATAAAGATTACGATACAACACCCCATTTATTCACAACACACACAATCGCAAATAAATATTTCAACACACGCACCATGCACTATCACAATCAAACATTCCAACACACATAACATGCGCAATCACAATCAAGCATTTCACCATACGCCGTACACAATCACAACCACAACATCTCATCACGTATAACATATACACAATTATAAATAAACATTTCCAGCATCCATCCCTTCCCACACCATGGAGTGCCTCCACACCCCTGCCTCTGTCAAGTCTACGGGGAGCACCCTGTCGCACTAGGTGCTCCGAACCGGGTCGGTTCTTGAAGGGAGTCGCTCAAAGCCGACACCCTCGACACACAAGCAGGCAGTGAAGGGGCGCGTCCCGGAGGGGGGGGGGGGGGGGGGGGGGGGAACGTGGCGTTGTTACTGGAGGTCCTGGACGGGGGTCAGGGCCGGCCAGTCAAGCCGGCGGGCTCCTCTACCAGTCCGCGGCCCCGACTAGAGCGTGGCCTCGACCAGGCGGTGGCACCATCCAGTCTGCGGTCCCAGCCAGAGCGTGGCCTCAACCAGCACGTGGCACCATCCAGTCCGCGGTCCCAGCCAGAGCGTGGCCTCAACCAGCACGTGGCCCCCATCCAGTCCGGACTCCGGGTGAAGCCCCCGGGAGGGGGGGGGGGAAACGTAGCGGGAGGAGAAAGAAAGGAGGAAGGAAGAAGGAAGGAAGAAGAGGAAGGAGGAAGGAGGAAGGAGGAAGGGTACTGGAACCCCGCCGTCAGTACAGTCTGACCCATGCTGTTAAATCTTAACAGCCACTCGCATGATGGGCGAGGGGAAGTCTACTAAATGCACCAATAACCCAGCTCAACACAGACCTGAGCATAACACAGTAAACCCATCGAATCAGGAATGTTCATTAGGGTCTTCTCACACGATGCAGGTAAAAGACTGCATTAAATCAACAGGTTATAAAACAAATATGAATTATCTTCACCCTTCTCTCACTCACGTTTAACATTTGCCTTTCTTAGGAAATAACCAACACAGCGACCATCGCTTTATAACTGCCACCACATTTGCAAATAAAAATTCAATGGCTAATTGTCACATTTTATAGCCACATTTCAAAATAACACAAATCTCCAACCACGCATCCGAACGGGCAAATCATGCGTACGCACGCTCGCGAACATAAAACTCGTTCTCCTTGCACACACAAACAGACGGTGGCCCAAGGAATAAGAGTCCGGGCGAATGTGGACGGGGCGGACGAGCGAGACCAAGCAATTCCAAAACCTGAATCACCAGGTTCTCCCCCATCCCCACCGACAAACCCATCACCAGAGGGCATAACAGGAGAAAGAATTTTGGAAATAATTTAAAAAATGGCCAGGTTAAAGATTGAATTAACCAAAAAAAAGGGTTTCCTCCCACAATTATTTCTCTTAAAATTTCGAAAACAAAAGAAAATTGCGCAAAAAAAGAAGACTAAGCCGGCTAATAACAACCAAACCAAAACAAAAAACCAGGGAAACTGATGCTTACCACTACCCGTGGGTGACCCAGAAGAGGGGGGTCAAACGACTCTCTCTGCCCTCTGTCCAGTCGAAGGACAGAAGCGCAGATGCGGGAAAGAAGAAGTGATGTCCCCTCCTACAGCCGACTGTAGGAATTGAAGATACCGACTGTACCTTCGTGATAGGGTTTGAAGAACCAAGACCGAGCAGGCCTCCCAGAGACATTTTCCCGTCGAGTGAAGAGCTAACCCCCTCACGATGGCGGCCAACATGCCACGCTGCGTCACAGAGTGAGCATACTTCAAACTAAAAAAAATGAAGCACGTGCGACAGTAAAAAGACAGGCGAGAGGCCGATAGACAGCAAGTTCGAGAGAAAAGTACCCCGCCACCGTGAACCCACAGGATGAATACACGGGCAGTGGAAAAGAGAGAGAGAGAGAGAAAGCAAACCGAAGTTGAGCTGAACTACACCAAGGTGCAACCCGCACCACAAGCCCCATTAAGGGGCGGATACACGACAACAGCAACGACAATAAACAAATGAATAATTGCGCACCCTAGATGGGTCAAACCCTGTGGCCTCGTGACAAACTCGTGACATCGGCCTTGCAGCTTCCTTTCGGCTTTCACTGCACTGCGTCATAAGTCTCCGGATGGAGACCCTTCATTGCCCAGGTGAATGCTTTGGGTTTTCATTGTCGTCATGCTCTGAAACTCGCCGGGGGAAAATTTTTGTTTGACGTACAAAGAGCAGAAAAAACTTTGCTTAAAGACGGTTGAAAAACCCAAACGAGAGTCTCGTCAACCACACCCCCATTGGAGGGCAGTAAACATATTCCCCGTAACAAGAGTTCAGATAAAATTTAAATTCAACCACAACATAACTCCGGACGAAAAAATGCACACTTTCTGTCATTACCTGATTCCTACTCAAGCTTCACAAGTATAAAATCCCCACATAAATCAGGGCCCGACTTCCCTTATTCTTTTGCCAAATTTGGACCAGAAAATCACTCAAGTTTCTCCTACTTCTGTACATAAGTGGAATGCACATAGAAATTAAAAAGAATAAACATCCAGGGTCCTATAAGATACCCCCGCTTTCTTCCAAACTGCTCTATTTACATTGTTGACTCTCAAACATAGTATATAATTCGTCCATTGAAATAATTTTCCCCCTAAAGCATTAAAAAAGCCCCCCCTTCCAAAATCAAATGTTTTTGTCGGACCAATAATTTCAACCTATATCCTCAATTCATCCCCTTAAGAACTCTCACCACCATCCGTTCAGGAAAAAAAAAAAAAATTCCCCACTCCATCGGGACCCCCGACTAACATTTCCCCGCCGCACGTTTTACTAAAATGGTGACCAAGCTTTCAATATGAACCAACCCAAAATGACAGGGACTGCTTTTTTGATTTTAAAAAAGGTTTTGATTTTTTTTTTTAAACTTTTTTTTTTACATTTTTTTCTTTTTTAAAACCCTTTTTTTTTTTTTTTGGGTGTCCAACCTCTGCGCCACTTCAAGGGAGTGCACCCCCGCCGCTCATTCCGACCCCCCGTCCCCCAGCCCGCCCGACTGGCCCCGCCGCCGCCCCGCACCCAATCCACAGGGGGCAGTCAATGGCAATCGCAAGAGGCAAAAACCCCCGGGGGAACCTGCCTGCTGCCGAGTCCTTCGGGGGTGTTCAGTGCGCCCGTTCTGATCTAAAAAACGCAGGACGCCCCCTACTAACCCCCTACTGCACAAAAATTGCTTTAGTCGCGAGCCCGGCCCTGAGTGACTCCCCTCCGGGGGTCAGGGCGCCCCCCCACGTCCTCCAACGACAGCCACATGGACTCGCCCATACGGTGACCCCCACGGAACCAAACCAAGGCCAAACCAAGCAGGGCATGAAGGGCCCCAAATTTGAGACATCTTTTTTTTTAAAGCTGAGATGAGAATGAGGTGTTAAAAGATGCACGGGTTTCCCCCCCGTTGAGATCATGACGGGCTGTACTTACGCTTCCTTTCATAAAATTTTCCCGGCGCAACCGGCCCAGAAAATACAGGCACCCCGCAGGTTTGTCAGGAAATTTGAGCAAAACTTCAGAAACGCATATTAAATGGGTGAAACTCGACTTTTTGTTAAAAAGGTGCCCCCAAGGGGGCCCCCCCCAAACCCTGGGAAAAGGTCCCCGCCCCCCCGCCCC
>JAFLJL010016916.1:10000-30216 GCA_018398815.1 Conus ventricosus
GTTTTCTTGTATTTTCTTTCATCTTCTTTACCTTCTCTTTCTTTACTTTTCTGTTGTTGTTGTTGTTGTTGTTGTTGTTGTTGTTGTTCTTCTTCTTCTTCTTCTTCTTCTTCTTCTTCTTCTTCTTCTTCTTCTTCTTCTTGTAGTTGTTTGTTTGTTAGTTTGTTTTCTTTTCTTTTTCACGTACACGTTATTTTCAATGCCTTTCATTTCCTTTTATTTGTATCCCCTTGATATCCGTCCATTTCTTTTTGGCTCCCCCCCCCCCCCCCCCCTTGATTTCCATTCATTTCCCATATTTTCTTATTTTGTTTTTATTTTTTTCTGTATTTTTTCTGTTTGTTTTTTCAGTTCCTTTTTTCCCCGGCGTTTTCTTTTAGTTTCCGATCCCTTCGTTTTGAATGCCTCTTCTTTCCTGTTGTAACCCCCACTTTATTTCGGTGTCCTTCCTCCCCCCTCTCCTCCCTTCAAGTTGCTTCATCTGTTTTCCCTTTCCTTGTCTTCCCCTTTCCTTCCTTGTTTCTTCCATAGCACTTTTCAGAACATTTTCTTTTTTTTATTTTCTTTTCCTTTTCGTTTTTTTTTTTTCTTTTCTTCTTTCAGTTCATTTTTCCCCTCTTCTTTTCTGTGACATTTTCTTTCCCTTTTCTTTTCGCCTCATGTTTCATTTCATAGTTTTCCTTTTTTTTCCCTTTACTTTCGTCTCCACCCCCCACCCCCCACCCCACTCACCACACACACGCCTCCTCGCTCCCCCTTCCGCTATTACAGTTTAGTTTGTTCCCTCTTCTGTTCTGTTACTTTCCCTTTCTTTTCCCTATTTTATATCCTGTTTAATACGTTTTTTTTTCTTCTGTACCTCCCTTTATTACCTTCCCCTTCTTTGCTTTTTGTTTTTGTTTGTTTGTTTGTTTTATGTTTGTTTGCTTTGTTTTGTTGATGTTTGTTGTTGCTTCATGTGAAAATAGTCACAAACCATCAAGCCGAACAAAACATTTTTTTTTTACCAGGTTTCGGTTGTCTTGGGAAGAGGAAGGGGAAGGGGGGAAGTGGAGTGGGAAGAGGGTGGGGACGACTGGTGCGGAAGAGGGGGGGTGGGTGGGGGTGGCTGGTGTGGAAGAGGGGGGCGGTGGATGGAGGGAGAAGGGAAAGGGTGAAGAATGGCGACCAGCGGGGGGTGAGGATGGATGGGGAGTTGGTCTGCGAGGAGTGTGGACAGCGTGAGATGGATGCGGATTGAGGGTGAGGCTGGAGGGGGAGGGGGGGGGGCGGAGTTGGTCTGCGAGGAGTGTGGACAGCGTGAGATGGATGCGGATTGAGGGTGAGGCTGGGGGGGGGGGGGGGGGGGGCGGAGTTGGTCTGCGAGGAGTGTGGACAGCGTGAGATGGATGCGGATTGAGGGTGAGGCTGGAGGGGGAGGGGGGGGGGGGCGGAGTTGGTCTGCGAGGAGTGTGGACAGCGTGAGATGGATGCGGATTGAGGGTGAGGCTGGAGGGGGAGGGGGGGGGGGGAGTTGGTCTGCGAGGAGTGTGGACAGCGTGAGATGGATGCGGATTGAGGGTGAGGCTGGAGGGGGAGGGGGGGGGGGGAGTTGGTCTGCGAGGAGTGTGGACAGCGTGAGATGGATGCGGATTGAGGGTGAGGCTGGGGGGGGGGGGGAGTGTCTGCGAGGAGTTGGACAGGTGGATGGATGCGGTGAGGGTGGGCTGGAGGGGGGGGGGGGGGGCGGAGTTGGTCTGCGAGGAGTGTGGACAGCGTGAGATGGATGCGGATTGAGGGTGAGGCTGGAGGGGGAGGGGGGGGGGGGGGGAGTTGGTCTGCGAGGAGTGTGGACAGCGTGAGATGGATGCGGATTGAGGGTGAGGCTGGGGGGGGGGGGGGGCGGGATTTGGTCTGCGGGAGTGTGGACAGCGTGAGATGGATGCGGATTGAGGGTGAGGCTGGAGGGGGAGGGGGGGGGGGCGGAGTTGGTCTGCGAGGAGTGTGGACGCGTGAGATGGATGCGGATTGAGGGTGAGGCTGGGGGGGGAGGGGGGGGGGGGGAGTTTGGTCTGCGGGAGTGTGGACAGCGTGAGATGGATGCGGATTGAGGGTGGGCTGGGGGGGAGGGGGGGGGGGGGAGTTGGTCTGCGGGAGTGTGGACAGCGTGAGATGGATGCGGATTTGAGGGTGAGGCTGGGGGGGGGGGGGGGGGGGGGTTTAGTCTGCGAGGAGTATGGACAGCGTGAGATGGATGCGGATTGAGGGTGAGGCTGGAGGGGGGGGGGGGGGGGGGAGGGGTTAGTCTGCGAGGAGTGTGGACAGGTGAGATGGATGCGGATTGAGGGTGAGGTGGGGGGGGGGGGGGGGGGTTAGTCTGCGAGGAGGGTGGGACAGCGTGAGATGGATGCGGATTGAGGGTGAGGGCTGGAGGGGAGGGGGGGTTAGTTTGCGAGGAGTATGGACAGCGTGAGATGGATGCGGATTTGAGGCTGGGGTGGGGGGGGGGGGGGGGAGAGTTAGTTTGCGAGGAGTATGGACCCCGTGAGATTGGATGCGGATTGGGGGTGAGGCTGGAGGGGGGGGGGGGGGGCCCGGAGTTGGTTGCGGGAGTGTGGCCCAGCGTGAGATGGATGCGGATTGAGGTGAAGGCTGGAGGGGGGGGGGGGGGGGGGAGTTGGTCTGCGAGGGTGTGGACGCGTGAGATGGATGCGGATTGAGGGTGAGGCTGGAGGGGTAGGGGGGGGGGGGGAGTTGGTCTGCGAGGAGTGGGGGACAGCGTGAGATGGATGCGGATTGAGGGTGAGGCTGGAGGGGTGGGGGGGGGGGGGGAGGGGGGGTTGGTCTGCGAGGAGTGGGGAAACCAGCGTGGAGGGAAATGCGGATTGGGGGTTTGAGGTGGAGGGGGGGGGGGGGGAGTTGGTCTGCGAGGAGTGTGGACAGCTTTGAGATGGATGTGTTTGAGGGTGAGGCTGGAGGGAGGGGGGGGGGGGGGGGGGGGGGGAAGAAGGAAAGGGGTGTGATGTATAAGGGATGATTGGTTTGTGGCGGAAGGTGTTTGCGGTGGTGGGTGGTGGTGGTGGTGGTGGAGGAGGTGGTGGTGATGGGAGTGTTTGTTTGGTCCATGACTGATGAGGTTTGGCACAGACGGGGGGGAATAAGGGGGAGGATGCGAAGGAAAAATAACGCGCGCGCGCACGCACACGCACGCACGCACGCTCCCCCCACCCCCCCCCCCCCCCCCCCCCCCCCCCCCCCCCCCCCCCCACCCCACCCACACACATTGTAACGTTAGACAAAATCAAAGAACTATGTGTAAGTTGCGCCACAAGGATTCAGAAAATTTTCTTCATCGCAAACAGTTGCAGTATGTCCGTAAACTGCCATCTTTATTTTGATATAAGGCCGATTCATCACTGAGCAAAAAGGTTTTCATTCACAAACAACGGGCAATAAACTCATTGCTTGAGTATCAGGTCATATGAAACCTTTGAATTCCATAGCAATGAATTGATGTACCACATGACAGTCATTCTTGTTAATTGCCAACTACCCCTATACCTTCCCCGCCTCTCTCTCTCTCTCTCTCTCTCTCTCTCTCTCTCCTCTCTCTCTCTCTCTCCTCTCTCTCTCTCTTCTCTCTCTCTTTTCTCTCTATCTCTCTCTCTCTTTGTTTTATACAATACTACACTCTTGAAATTCTAGAAACATCAAGGTTAGTTTCCGTTCACTGCATATGAAAGTACCGTAATAATGTGTTCGTTTGTTTGTTTGTGTCTATGCACACATCTTTAAAATTACGTTCAACTGATTCATCTTAAGATGCTGTAATGAATATTTTCATATAAGAAAATCGAAAGGTCCGTCTGTATTTTCACGGTGCACCCTTTAAAGGGACAAAAGCCTGTGCTAAAATCATGACCCGAATCATCTTTCTTTTCATTAAAATAATAACTTTCTTGTTTAAGCATAGTAAGTTTGAAAGTCAGATGCACTTTTGTGGTGGACAAGTTCCCTGTCATGTGAGCATTCGAGGCAATCAGATGAAAAGATCCGCTGCTAAGAATGCACAAATTAAAAAGAATGGGCAGGTTCTTAACCATCGCACGATCTGAAATCCAGTGCCAGACTTATGTCCAAGGTCTCTAATAAAAGGACTGGAATATGCAGTCGGATAAAAAATTCTTTCAAATCCGTCGAAGGTGTGAGAATTTTTACCTTTCCGCCACTTAAAGCAGCGTTTGTGATGAAACAACACACACATCCATTATTTTCACCCCCATGTGTAGTTTTTAATAAGGTTAAAGAAGTGAGGTGCATTCCCTCTGATATACAAGTCAGTATGTTCTCTATAAAGTGTTGGCACTTACATGACGTACCACATAGTCACTTTACAGCAGACTCTTCTCTATTGATTTTCCCACCAGAAATAAGTTTCTTAGTTTCCGGGACAGTGTCTTTAGTTGACCTAGAATTCTATGAAAGAATTTTTTTTGATAACAATTCCGGCAAACATTTTCATTGTTACTGGAATGTCGAGGACGAAGCATTAGACAGCGACTTCAACACCGTTGGTCATTGTGTGACCGTCATCCTTAAGGTCTAATGTTATGACTTGAAATGATTAAAGATGGTGATGTTGCTGTTAATGATGATAATTGATGAGTGGTATTTTTTTATCGTTATTTCCGTTGACGAAGATGATGACAATGAAATAATCGTCGTCGTCGTCGTCGTCTTCATCATCATCATCATCATCATCATCATCATTCATCATCATCATCATCATCACCATCACCATAATCATCATCATCATCATCTTTATTACTATCATCTTCAGTATCATCATCATATTCATATTCATCAGCAGCAGCACAGCCATCATTAACACCAGATATAATCGTCGGTTTGATAGTAGTAGTAGTTAGTAGTAGTGTAGTAGTAGTAGTAGTAGTAGTAGTAGTAGCGGTAATGTATTTAGTAGTAGTAGCAGCATCAGCAGCAGCAGCAGTAGTAGTAGTAGTGTAGTAGTAGTATTTAGTAGTAGTAGTAGCAGTAGTGTTGCGGCCCTATGTTCCTAAAGGGAAATTCAAGAGGCATAAGTCAAGTAAGTCAAGTCAAGTAGTAGTATTTATTGTGCTTGTTGTTCTAGACGTTCTTGTTGCTCCTGTTGTTGTTCTTGTTGTTCTTATCATCATCATCATCATCATCTCATTCATCATCATCATCATCATATCATCATCATCTTCATCATCATCATCATCATCTTCATCATCATCAATCTTAATAGTACTGTTGTTGTTGCTCTTGTCATTGTTGTTATTGCTGCTGCTGTTGTTGCTGTTGTTATCATCGGCATGATTGTTGTTGTTGATAAAACAAAATTAATCACAAGCGTCCTCCATGGTTGAACTAAAGCTATGATTATATGATGAAGAGGAGGATAACGGTTGGCATCAGAGCCAGATCTAACAGCAGCACTAGACAACAATGTCTGTTGGTCTTATTACTATTCTATAGTACAACACAATAGTTGAAGTCTTTTTGGTACTCGTATTGCAACATCTTTGCCAAACTTTACATGTGATATTCCAAAAAGCATTCCTCACTACCCATCAACTTCCAAATCATTTCCCCGCACTCCCCACCCCCCTCCCACCTCCACTCGCTCCCCTTTTCCACCTTCTCCCCTCCCCTTCTCCCACGCTATCTACTCCCGTCTTCCCTTCACACCCTCGTGCGAGGGACGAAGACAGCAGTCGGCTACTCTGATAACCCCCCACCCCCTCCCGTGACCAATACAGCTAAAGCGAAGACTCGGCAGAGCGTATATTTCGGTCAAGGGCGAGAGTATAACGATGTTGCCCTTTCATCCGGGTTCTCATGACGGGATCCGCGTCAAATTGTAATGGCTTCCTCTTCAGTCACACTCAATGGTTCTGCCTGGTTTCACTACATGCGGTTCGATAGTTTGAGCGGTTTTTTCTTCTTATTTTTTCTGCAGGTTCATCCCTGGATCTGTGTTTCCGTGTGGGTGCACGCAGAAGTGATCATGCGCAACGTTTTGTCTTTGGACTAAGTTTTGATAGTGTAGGTTGAATTTGGTTGTTAATAATATTGCTGAGAGGGGAGTGAGAGAGAGAGAGGAGAGAGAGAGAGTGTGTGTGTGTGTGTGTGTGTGTGTGTGTGTGTGTGTGTGTGTGAAACAGAGACAGAGACAGAAGGATAGGAGAGTTCTATTAATTAATTGATTGGTTGGTTGATTGATTGATTCATTGATTGGGCTGATTTGTTGATTGATTAATTGGTTGGTTGATTGATTGATTGATCATCTTTATTCCGAAGTCTAACAGATAAGCAAGAAGACTGTTTTTTTGCATTTGGCCCTTGTCCTTTCAGGGACTAAGGATATTAACATCTGTAGACTAAGAGGAGAGAGAGAGAGAGAGGAGAGAGAGAGAGAGAGAGAGAGAGTGAGAGAGGAGGAGAGAGAGGAGAGAGAGAGAGAGAGGGTATAGATCTAAACCTCCTTGCAGACAGAGCGAGGGCAGATACATACATAAAGCCGAAGACGGTAAGTGTATTAAAAAAAAGAACGGGAAAAAGAAGAAAAACCAAACGCCAATGAAAAAAACTCAAAGTACCATGTAAGCACACGCAACGTTGGCAAATTAAATATAAGTCTCTGAAACTTAGCGCATGATAGAAATCATTTCAAGCAGCCAAGGGTGAGACTCCCTCATGGTGGTTGAACATTGATGATAGGTCACGCTTGAAAACGACAATGAAGTCCACATCGAAACAAAAAAGCAACAATTTGTGATATAAGTGTGTGCCCTCTCGCCCTCCACTAATCTTGAAGAAACTTCAAAATGTTAAGATTGTTGAGGTCCATCAGAAAGTTTAATTGCTATAGTTATCAAACCTTCGACTGAAAGACTTTCGAGGCTCCACACAGCTTGAGGAAGTCATTATCCCCCTTGTCTTACTTATCGTCGTCGTCGTCATCGTCATCATGATCATCGTCATCAACAGCATTCTCCTCGTCATGGTCTTTGTCATGATTATTCTTCCTATCAACAACGTGACAATATTACATAAACTCATCCCAGAATTTAATTGCAGAGTTATGAATGTTCCAGAACTCAGTACTGCTACGGACAAGATTGAAATAGACCGCTGCACTGCTAAAACGAGCACACACACAACCCCACACACAACACACACACACACACACACACACACACACACACACACAAACCTGTCGTCTTAAGAGTGTCGAAAAAGAACAGACAATGAAAATTGCAGAATGTGATATTTCGCGTATAGCCTACTTGTCTATCAACACATTTTATCTTTTTCACTTTCTCGGTATTTTCGAGTAAATGTCGTTTTCAGTCCTTATTTTCAGCATCATAGCAATAAATTGCAAGACAAAATTATGTATAACCCTTCCACTGGTTCTATGTTTAGACTTTTGACAGTTTATCCGCCGGACATTACGTGGGAAAGGGTCACTATCTTGCCATTGAGTCTGCACGAAAATCAGAAGCTGGATATCATCCAAGTGAATTGTGTGCGAGTGCGTGTGTGCGTGCGTGCGTGCGCGCGCGCGCGGGTGTGTGTGTGTGTGTGTGTGTGTGTGTGTGTGTGTGTGAGTGTGTGTGTGTGACTTAAGTTTATCATTGTCACTGCTGGCGTTGTACTATCCTGACCATGACGACTGTTTCTGGTTTGGGTACTACTACCACCATCATCACTACAAATGCTACTAAAGTCTACTACTCCTACTACAATTTGGACCATGACTCTCCTCTAACAACCATCGCTTCTGCTGCTCCTAATTTCAGTGCAGCTAGTATGATTCTTGGTCAGGCTATAAATCGTGCTAACAGACGATTTCAAAAGCAAAACAGCAAACACACTTCAGGAGAACGCACACTACCGTTTCCGAACTTTGCCATTTGATCCAACCACCAATGCTGGACAACGTCCAACAGGCATGTACTAGCTGTGTGTGCGTTCGTTTGTTCGTTCTTTAATTTAACGTGTGGTAAGTTGAGTTCAGACATATAAGTGATGTGTGTGTGTGTGTGTGTGTGTGTGTGTGTGTGTGTGTGTGTGGCGCGCGCGCGCGCGCGTGTGTGTGTGTGTGTGTGTGTGTGTGTGTGTGTGTGTGTGTGTGTGTGTGGTGTGTGTGTGCGCGCGTGCGCGCGTGCGCGCGCGTGCAAGCGTGCCTGCTTGCCGGTGTGTGTGTGTGTGTGTGTGTGTGTGTGTGTGTGTGTGTGAAGAGAGAGAAGAGAGAGAGAGAGAGAGAGAGAGAGAGAGAGAGAGAGAGAGAGAGAGAGAGAAAAGGAAGTCCAATCAACCGTGAACCTTGTTCTCCAATTGCTCGTGCGGTACTTCAAGGCAGTTTCATGTCACCTAGTCACAAATGCCCCGTCCGTCATCAATCATTGAACAAAACAAAACAAAAAAACAAAACAAAAAAAAGCGGAAACGGAGAAACAGTGAAAAGGACACACACAGCAACGCAGAAACATGTTCAATAGCACTTTTCACTGGTACACACCAACAGAAAGAACAACAGAAAGCACCAAACCAGCAAACAAACAAACAAACGCCACAAACATCGAGCTTTCACAACGGTACAAAACAGCATCGGTAAGCTCAGTACAAGACAATCAAGTTAAACGAAAGAAACAAAAGAAAAGAAAAGAAAGAAAAGAAATGAAAAGAAGAAAAAAAGGACCGTTGAAAATCCGAAGGAAAAAGTATCCCTGCTAAAAGTATCCAGTATCCGCCAACTCCCGCTGGATCCTCCGGATCCTCGACACTTCTCTTCACTTCTCGGGAGAGACCATTCCAAGCCCCACGCACGCGCACAATCACTCAACGCGCGCTCACGAACACGCTTACTAAATCATACACATACGCAATCAACGGACGCCTGTCGCAGACGACTTAAAGGGAAGAGGGGAGAAAAAAAGGTGTATGGCTACAAAGGGAGGGAGAGGGTGAGAGGGGGGGGGGGTGAGGAGGGGAGGATCGGCAGTGAGAGGGAGGGGAAGAGAGAGGGAGGAGGTTAGAGGATGGTGTGGGGCGGGAGGGGGTTGGAAAGGGATGAGGGGAGGGAGATGATGGGTGGATTGGGGTGGGGTGAGGTGGTGGGGGTGACGATCGACTTTATCGACGGGTAGCCGCATCGGAGGTCGATGAAGCGCGAAGGAATCAAGCCCCCTCCGCCCGATATTAATATCACAATCCTTCAGTCACAGCCCTGGCCCGCCAGCCTGGCACGCACGAGGACTTTCCGCCTGATTGCCCCCCGTCCCAAGCCCACCACCCCGACAGCACGGCCTGCCTTAAGGGCAGCGCTAAGAGGCCCTGTCAGGGTTGGGCTGGGAGATAAACAGAGAAAGAGAGAGAGCGAGAGAGAGAGGAGAGAGAGAGAGAGAGAGAGAGAGAGAGAGAGAGAGAGAGATTCACATACACATACACAGCTAGACTTTACGGAGAGAGAGAGAGAGAAGAAGAGGAGAGAGAGAGAGAGAGAGAGAGAGAGAGAGAGAGAGAGAGAGAGAAGAAGAGAGAGAGAGAGTAGAGAGAGAGAGAGAGAGAGAGAAGAGAGAGAGAGAGAGAGACAGAAGAGAGAGAGAGAGAGAGAGAGAGATTCACATACACAGCAGACTTACGTAGAGAGAGAGAGAGAGAGAGAGAGAGAGAGAGAGAGAGAGAGAGAGAGAGAGAGAGAGAGAGAGAAGACAGAGAAGACAACGACAGACAGACTACGAGACAGAGAGAGAGAGAGAGAGAGAGAGAGAGAAGAGAGAGAGAGAGAGAGAGAGAGCAGAGAGACAGACAGACAGACAGACAGACAGACAGACAGAACAGAAGAGAGAGAGAGAGAGAGAGAGAGAGAGAGAGAGAGAGAGAGAGAGAGAGAGAGAGAGAGAGGTTTGTTGAAGAGGAGGTTTGGGAGGGGGATGGGAAGCGGGGAATGAATAAATATGGGCGATGTAGTGGAGGGCGGGGAAGTGGGGGTGGTTTCGGGGCGTGTGTGTGTGTGTGTGTGTGTGTGTGTGTGTGTGTGTGTGTGTGTGTGTTTCGTGTGTGTGGTGTGTGTGTGTGTGTGTGTGTGTGTGTGTGTGTGTGTGTGTGTGTGTGTGTGTGTCGTGTCCGTGCGCGTGCGGCGCGGCGCATATGTGTCAGAATGTTTGAGAGTATATTTACCTGTATAGACGTGAATGAATATCTCCTGTTCATTGAAGAAATAGAGAGGAAAGAAAGAAATCAAGAGAGATAAAACTGCATTTCTTTTGGAGACGAAACGTATAGCCATTCGTCTTTTCCTTTACTTCACACACACACACACACACACACACACACACACACACACACACACACACATACACACACACCGGATTAATCAAATTTTCACATACGCATGTAGGGAAAGTTATATTTTTTACGGAGCCAATGTCGAGTTTATTTTGGCAGTTTGTTAGAAAAGCCCTTCAATTAAACGGCATTCCAATGCTATTCGACAACTTTGGTTTCTTCCTTTTCTTTTCTTTCTTCTTCTTTCTTTCTTTCTTTCTTTTTTTTCGTTCTTTCTTTCTTTCTTTTTATTTTTTTATTTTTTTGGGGGGTGGGGGTGGGGTGGGTTGGAGATGTGGTTACATGTTATACAAACTATTTTAAAGGCACAAATTGTTGTAAAGAATATTTCGGACTCTACGATTATGCGGGCACCTATGCCGAAGCGAGATTCTTAAAAAACATCCCCCCCCCAAAAAAAAAAAGAAAAAAAAAAAAAAAAAAAAGAGAAAAAGGATGTACAAAAACAAGCAAACTTTCTGTTTTTTGAGTTGACCGTTGATTTTTTGTTTGTTTTTGTTTTGTTTTTAGGATAGCACAGAGAGAGAGAGAGAGAGAGAGAGAGAGAGAGAGAGAGAGTTCTGTTATAATTATCGTCTCTGTCTTTATAAAGACCGAAAAAGAACACAGTTCAGAAATGAAGGTGGCATCACAAAGAAATGCAAATGGCGTCAGTTGGTGATTAATGAAATTGTCGGTTGAAAGAAATTTTGCGCGAAGTCCATTCCATGTGCAAATGAAATATTGTCTCTCATTCGAGGTTGGTGTGTGTGGTGTGTGGTGTGTGTGTGTGTGTGTGTGAGTGTGTGTGTGTACTGACAACCGTGGTAAAGATGGCGGAAAGTTGGCCGCTGGGCCAATATCTAAACCACAGATCCTGAAATACCTAGTCCATCACTGTTTTGCCTGCACACCAGGTATAAATAGATAGAAGAATAGGTAAATAGGCAATAAACAAACAAATAAATAAATAAATAAATAAACTGAAAGTGTACCCAGGAGAGCAAACATTTTCACCAGAATCAAACGGGGATTCCGAGTCCACCCTTGACTCAGTTCATGAAAGAGAATAGAATATATTATGCTAGGGGAAGTAATTGCAAATATAATCTGAAAGAATTACTTCCATGTCTTTGTTTTAACATCACGAGGACAAATACAAAACGACAACGTTTAGGTCACTGGTAAGCTTTTACATTCCAAGAAATATATCATTAGTTGGATACTTAATCTCCTCGTCACAGTATCTTCCATGAAAATATATCATTAGTTGATAACGTATCTCCTCGTGACAGTATCTTCCATGAAAATATATCATTAGTTGGATACTTATCTCCTCGTTACAGTATCTTCACACATGTTACGTGTACTGGATTTATGCTTTTATCTTCCAGAGTAGATACTATAACTAGCACTTTCATCTAGATCTGTGCCATGGAATCTCCAAAGCATTTCTTAAGTCATTCCTTGGACCATAGGAAGAAGAAAAAGAAACACCCGAAGGTGCTGGGGAGGACCCAGAGAAGCACTGTCTTCACCTGCCTTTTAGAGCAGCCCTGTACCATCCTTGGAGGCCTGCGCTGTGTTGACGATGGGTACAGGCACGCGCAGGACACTCCATTAAGATATCAAGGGACATAACTGCTCCTGAACAGAGGTAAATCAGACTGCAGGATGCAACTCATAACAGCCTTAAAATAGCATCCCCCATGGGTGTACCAGCCCGTATTTCATGACTGCAGAGCCCACCGGCGAGAAACACCCCTCCAGCTGCCGAGCACACCCCACAGACCCAACCACCCATGCCCACGGACAGATGAAGACAGTGCCACTCCAGACACAGCCAAGCTTTCGCCATACGGTCTTATGTGCCCTCAAGAGGAATCCAAAGTTGTAGTCTTTCCCACTGTCAACAGGACTTTCCCTGGTCATGGTCTTTCCTCACCGCACTGGACCTTTCTCCAGGTCAGCCAGTTAAGGCAAAGAAAAAAAGAAACACCCGAAGGTGCTGGGGAGGACCCAGAGAAGACTGTCTTCACCTGCCTTTAGCACCGTCACTGGAGCCCTTTTCCAGGGTCAGCCAGGCACTTTTTCTTTTCTTCTTCTTCTTCTTCTTCTTCTTTTCATTCTTCTTGTGTTGTTGGTTTTGTTGGTTTGTTTTTTTTCTTTTTCTACGTACACGATTATTTTTCATTGCCCTTCATTTCCTTTTATTGTTTCCCCTGATATCCGTCCTTTTCTTTTGGCTCCCCACCCCCCCCCCTTGAGTTCCTATTCTTTACCATATTTTCTTAGTTTGTTTTTTATTTTTTCTGTATTTTTTTCGTTTGTTTTTTTTCAGTTCCTTTTTTCCCCGGCGTGGTTCTTTTAGTTCCGATCCTTCGTTTTGATATGCATCTTCTTTCCTTGTTGTAAACCCTCACTTTAGTTCGGTTGTCCTTCAGCCCCCCTCTCCTCCTTCAAGTTGCTTATCTGTTTTCCCTTTCCTGGTCTTCCCCTTTCCTTCCTTGGTTTCTTCCATAGCACTTTCAGAACATTTCTTTTTTTAATTTCTTTTTCCTTTTCGTTTTTTTTTTTTCTTTTTCTTCTTTCAGTTCATTTTTCCCCTTTCTTTTCTGTCGACCATTGTCTTTCCCTTTCTTTCGCCTCTGTTTCTTTTCATAGTTTTCCTTTTTTTCCTCCCTTTAACTTTCGTCTCACCCCCCACCCCCCACCCCAGTCACCACACCACGGCCTCCTCGCTTCCCCCTTCCCGCTTATTACAGTTTAGTTTGTTCCCTCTTCTGTTCTGTTATTTCCGTCTCTCTTTCCACTATTTTATAATTCCTGTTTAATACGTTTTTTTTTTTCTTATGTACCTCCCTTTATTACTTCCCCTTCTTATGCTTTTTGTTTTTGTATGTTTGTTTGTTTTATTGTTTGTTTGCTATGTTTTGTTGATGTTTGGTGTTGCTTCATGTGAAATAGTCAAAACCATCAAGCCGAACAACAAACATTTTTTTTTTTACCAGGTCTTCGGTTGCTTGGGAAGAGGAAGGGGAAGGGGACGGAAGTGGAACGTCGGGAAGAGGGTGGGGGACGTTGGTGCGGAAGAGGGGGGGTGGGTGGGGTGTGGCTGGTGGGGAAGAGGGGGGCGGTGGTGGAGGGAGCAGTAAGGGAAAGGTGATAGAATGGCCGACCAGCGGGGGGACGGTGAGGATGGATGGGGAGTTGGTCTGCGAGGAGTGTGGACAGCGTGAGAGGGATGCGGATTGAGGGTGAGGCTGGAGGGGAGTGGGGGGGGGGCGGAGTTGGTCTGCGAGGGTGTGGTACAGCGTGAGATGATGCGGATTGAGGGTGAGGCTGGGGGGGGGGGGGGGGGGGGGCGGAGTTGGTCATGCGAGGAGTGTGGACAGCGTGAAGCTGGTGCGGATTGAGGGTGAGGCGGGAGGGGGAGGGGCGGGGGGGGGCGGCGAGTTGGTCTGCTCGAGGACAGTGTGGTCAGCGTGAGATGGATGCGGATGGGGTGAGGCTGGCGGGGGAGGGGGGGGGGGTGTTGCGTCTGAGAGGCACCGTGGGGTCAGCGTGAGATGGATGCGGATTGAGGGTGAGGCTGGAGGGGGCGGGGGGGGGAGGGAGGTGGTTCTGCGAGGGAGTGTGGACAGCGTGAGATGGATGCGGATTGAGGGTGAGGCTAGGGGGGGGGGGGGCGGAGTTGGTCTGCGAGGAGTCGGGGTCACGTGAGATGATGCGGATTGAGGGTGAGGCTGGAGGGGGTAGGGGGGGGGGGCGGAGTTGTGTCTGCGAGGAGTGTGGACAGCGTGAGATGGATGCGGGATTGAGGGTGAGGCTGGAGGGGGAGGGGGGGGGCGGGGGGATGTTGGTCTGCGAGGGAGTGTGGACAGCGTGAGATGGATGCGATTGAGGGTGGAGGGCTGAGAGGGCCGGAGGGGGGGGGGGGCGGAGTTGAGTCTGCGAGGTGTGTGGAACAGGCGTGAGATGGATGCGGTAGTGAGGGTGAGGCCTGGGGGGGGGGGGGGCGGAGTTGGTCTGCGAGGAGTCGTGGACCAGCGTGTGAGTTGGATGCGGAAGGCTTGAGGGGTGAGGCTTGAGGCGGAGGGGGGGGGGGCGGAGTTGGTCTGCGAGGAGTGGGACAGCCGTGAGATGGATGCGGAATTGGGGTGAGGCTGGAGGGGGAGGGGGGGGCGGGGAGTATGGTATGCTAGGAAGGTGGACAGCCGTGTGAGGATGCGGATTGAGGGTGTGGCTGGAGGGGGGGGGGGGGGGGGAGTTGGTCTGCGAGGAGTGTGGACAGCTGAGATGGATGCGCGATGAGGGTGCTGGCTTGGGGGGGGGGGGGGGGCGGTGTGGTCTGCGAGGAGTGTGGACAGCGTAGATGGATGCGGATTGTGGGTGAGGCTGCGAGGGGAGGGGGGGGGCGGAGTTGGTCTGCGTGGAGTGTAGGACTTGCGTGAGCTGGATGCGGATTGAGGGTAGGCTGGAGGCGGTGGTGGGGGGGGGGGAGTTTGGTCTGCGAGGAGTGTGGTCAGGCGTGCAGATGGATGCGGTATTGAGGGTGAGGATGGGAGGGGGGGGGGGGGGGGAGTTGGTCTGCGCGGAGTGTGGACAGCGTGAGAGGATGCGGGATTGTGGGTGAGGCTGGGGGGGGGGGGGGGAGGGTTAGTCTGCGAGGAGTTTGGACAGCGTAGAGATGGATGCGGATTGAGGGGTGAGGCTGGAGGGGGGGGGGAGGGGAGGGTTACGTCTGCGGGAGTGTGGACAGCGTGAGATGGATGCGGATTGAGGGTGTGGTGGTAAGGGGGGGGGGGGAGGCGTAGGGTTAGTCTGCGAGGAGTGTGGACTGCGTGAGATGATTGCGGATTGAGGGGCTGAGGCTGGAGGGGAGGGGAGGGTTAGTTTGCGAGGTGTATGGACAGCGTGAGAGGATGCGGTGAGGCTGGGGTGGGGGGGGAGGGGGGAGAGTTAGTTTGCGAGGAGTATGGACACCGTGAGATGGGAGCGGTGTGAGGGTGAGGCTGGTGGGGAGGGGGGGGGGCGGAGTTTGTCTGCGAGGAGTGTGGGACAGCGCGTGAGGGATGCGGATGGGGTGAGGTTGGAGGGGACGGGGGGGGGCGGGGAGTATGCGTTCTGCGGGAGTGTTGGACACGCGTGAGATGGATGCGGATTGAGGGTTGAGGTGGTGGGGGTAGGGTGGGGGGGGGGAGGTTGGTCTGCGAGGAGTGTGGGACAGGCGTGGAGATGGTGCGAGTTGAGGGTGGGGCTGGAAAGAGGGGTAGGGGGGGGGGGGGGCGGGGAGTTTGGTCTGCGAGGAGTGTGGTACAGCGTGAGATTGGGATGCGGATTGAGGGGTGACGGCTGGAGGGGGGGGGGAGTTGGTCTGCGAGGAGTGTGGACATGCGTGAGATGGATGCTGATTGAGGGTGAGGTGTTGAGGAGAGCGGGGGGGGGGGGGGGGGAAGAAGGAAGGGGTGATGATGTTAAGGGATAAATGGTTTTGTGGCGGAAGGCTGTGCGGTGGTGGTGGTGGTGGTGTGGTGCGGTGGGAAGGAGGAGGTGGTGATGGAGAGTGTATGGATTGGTCCATGACTGTGGAGGTTTGGACACAGACGAGGGGCAATAAGGGGGCAGAGCGAAAGAAAATAAACGCGCCCTGCGCGCAGCACACGCACGCACGCACGCTCCCCCCCCCCCCCCCCCCCCCCCCCCCCCCCCCCCCCCCACCCCCCCCCCCCCCCCCCCCACCCCACACCCCCCCCCACCCACCCCCCCCCACCCCCCCCCCCCACCCCCCCCCCCCCCCCCCCCCCCCCCCCCCCCCCCCCCACCCCCCCCCCCCCCCCCCCCCCCCCCCCCCCCCCCCCCCCCCCCCCCCCCCCCCCCCCCACCCCCCCCCCCCCCCCCCCCCCCCCCCCACCCCCCCCCCCCACACCACACACATTGTAACGTTTGAGACAAAATCAAAGTATCGATGTGTAAGTTGCGCCACAAGGGGGGGAAATTCATGAAAATTGTCTTCATCGCAATCAGTTGCAGTTGTCCGGTAACTGCCCATTCTTTATTGTGATATAATGGCCGATTCATCACTGAGCAAAAGGTTCATTCAAAAAAAACGGGCATATAATACTCATTGCTTGAGTATCTGGTCATATGCAACCTTTGAATTCCATTAGGCAATGGAATTGTTGTACTCATGACAGTCCATTCTGTGTCTAATTGCCAACTACCCCTATTCCTTCCCGCCACCTCTTCGACTCTCTCTCTCTCTCTCTCTCCTCTCTCTCTCTCTCTCTCTCTCTCTCTCTCCTCTCTCTTCTCTCTCTTGCTCTCTATCTCTCTCTCTCTTTGTTTTATACAATACTCCACTCTTGAAATTCTAGTAACATCAAGTGCTTTGGTTCCGTCCACTGCGATGAATGTACCGTAATAATCTGTGTTCGTTTGTTTGTTTGAGTCTTGCTCACATCTTTAAATTACGTTCAAGGATTCATCTTAAGAGGCTGTATGAATATATCATATAAGTAAAAATCGGAAAGGTCCGTCTGTATTTTCTCGGTGATGCACCCTTTAAAAGGGACTCAAAAGCCTGTGCTAAAATCATGACCCGAAATAATCTTTCTTTTCAATTAACTAATAACTTTCTTGTTTAAGCATTAGTAAGTGTGAAAGTTCCGAGTTGCTCCTTTTGTTGTGGACATGTTCCCTGTCATGTGAGCATTCGAGGCAATCAGATGAGAAAAGATCCCGCTGCTTTGGGAATGCACAAATTAAAAGAGAATGGGCAGGTTCTCTTACCATCGCACGATTGAAATTTCCAGTGCCCGACTGTATGTCAAGGGTCTCTAATAATAGGACTGGAATATGCAGTGGATAAAAAATTCTTTCAAATCCGTCCGAAGGTGGTTGATGAATTGTTACCATCCGCCACTAAAGCAGCGTTTGTTTGTGGCATGAAACACACACATCCATTATTTTCACCACCCATGTGTAGTTTTTATTAAGGTAAAAGATGTTGAGGTGCATTCCCTCTGATATACTACGTCAGTATGTTCTTATATAAAGGTGTTGGCCACTTTACTTGGACGTACCAATAGTCCTTTACAGCAGACTCTTCTTATTGATGTTTCCACCAGAAATTAAGTTCTTAGTTTCCGGGACAGGGTCTTTAGGTGACTAGAATTCTATGAATGAATTTTTTTTGATAACTATTTTGCGTATTTTAGTCAGTTTGTTGGGTTAATAACTTGAAACTTGGTAAGCAAGTGGACTTTGAGTTTGTTTGTTTGTTTGAACAACCTTCTCGATGTGCAAGCAGTTGATGTTGATGATGGTGGCACACCTGATATAGGCCCCTCCCGATCGCTGCACTGCAAAGAATATGAATGACTGAAAAAGAGGACAGACAACGTCCATTGTTCATTATTCTGTTGTTTCCTAGCGCTTAGAGAAGCCAATGTACCGATCCAAACTAACCATCATGGCCGTCCTACAAATCCAATTTGGTGTTACATGTGTCTGAAAAAAATTTATACCGGTGCTATCAAATTTAATGTGGTCTTTACAATATTCATTTATGGAAGATTGCATAACTTGGGCTGTATGTGTGCTCCTATCGAATGAGACTGTGGTCCTTCTGAATTGATTCATCGCAACATAATCTGTGTTGCGTCACACTGTCTTTGTGCGGCGCACAGCGCGCGCGCGCGCGGCGCGCGCGTGTGTGTGTGTGTGTGTGTGTGTGTGTGGTGTGTGTGTGTAGATCGGATGTGTGTGTGTGTGTGTCGTTGTGTGCGCGGCGGGTGCGTGCGTGCTTTGTGTACGTGGCGTATGTGTGTTTTGTGTATGCGTGCGTGCGTATGTGTGTATGTGTGTGTTAGGAGAGAGACGGACACGCGCAGAGAGATGAGAGAGAGGGAGAGAGAAGAGAGACGAGAGAAGAGAGAGAGAGAGGTGGAGAGAGAGTGAGAAGGAGGGGAGGTTGAGAGAGGAGAGAGAGAGATGAGAGAGAGATCAGAGGAGAGTAGGAGAGAGAGACGAGTAGGAGTGAGAGACGACAGACAGACAGACAGACAGACAGCAGACTGACAGATATACGACTGATAGACAGATAGAGCAGATAGGACAGACGAGACAGAGATTCAGACAGGATTGTGCGGAGGAAAGAAGTCTTGGTCACCATTGTCGTATTGGTCAGCGCTGTTCCGTCGTATCGATGGACTGAAAGTGGGTCATGCATTGTCGTATTGTTCGTGTTGTTCCGTCTTGGGTTCTGCATTGCTCGTATTGTTTAGCGTTGTTCCGTCTTATCGCTGGACTGGGAAACGGGGATACTTGTCTCGTTATTTGCTGTCAAACATCCAGGCGCAGTGCAGTTGATGGACTCCATCCGGCGGTTTTCCGTGTTGCACGCGCACGGTAATATCGCGTCGCTTGCTGCTGCGTTCCCCGGTGTTTTTAGGGGGTTATGGTGCGATGGAGGTAGGTATAGACTGGATGGACCGAGATGAGGGATTTGGGTGATGAGGTGTGGGGTGGCCAGCGGTTGACGGATGTTAGAGGGATCGGGTGATTGCTGGAGTGAGAGAGAGAGAGAGAGTGAGAATGGAGAGGAGAGGAGAGAGGGAGAGAGAGAGAGAGGGAGAGAGGAGAGGAAATACAAAAAACATGGTTACTTTAGAACTCGGTAACAGTACACCCTTGCGGATGAGACACGCGTACTAGCTAACCCTTGTCTAAAACATTAACAATATGATATCCTTGTGTAATGAATTACATTCTGATTTATATTTAGTGTTAGGGAATTATTTTTAATTCCTTGCTTTGCACTTTAAAACATGTTAATGAAAGTTGAGACATTAAGTGTCAAATGTGGTACAATGTCGGTGATCGGTAACACTGTTCCCGTCTATTTTATAACTTTTCAGTGTGTTTCACGGTACCAGCTCGTTCACCACTTTGGTTCACTAGGGGAGTATTGCGCTTGTTAAAGGCGGTTTGGTTTTATTGTTTTGTCGCTGAGGAAGGCATCTTGCGAAAATTTCGTGTCTTGGTTTTGTGTCGTGCAGTTAAAACTGCTTTACTTCACACTTTGTTTTGTGTGCTCTTCCGCTTTTTCGTCGTGTTCCGGTAAACGCGCAGTATGTTTCATTTTTCCGTTTGCCATAATGTCTTTAGTTTTTCAACAACTGTCTTTCCTCCCCACGCTTTCATTTGATTTAAATTTACTAACCTTCACTGGCTGCTTTGGGGGTGCCTATTGGGATTTTTTTTGCAACCTGGTGGTGGAGAACACCACTGTGATGGACTGTGGTGTGTCTCTATTTTGACGCCTGGTGCGCAGACACAACCAGCCGCTGTCTCGTGTGAGTTCCGGACAGCGGACTAAGCCTCGGAGCAGGCAATACAAAATGTATCTGCTTCAAAAGGGATTGCGATGGTTCACATATGCAGCTAGTGAAGAGTTTTCATTTCCTGTAAATACAGGGTCAGAAAATATCAGTTCACACAAAAATTCAGGAGGAAATGAAACAGTTCACACAAATAAATCAGTTTGTATACTGGTTGGTGTTCATATGTGGAAAGGCAAAAGTGTCGTTTTGGGACATGCTGCTCTAATAGTGCTCTGATCAAGGCAGATAGATTCGTTTTATTAGCAGCTTTCTGTCTCTTGTAACAGATCTTAGCGTGATATGATTGGCCATAATTTGGAAAGGGAATAGAAAGGGATTTATTTGAAGACATTGACCCGTATCTGTCAAAAAAACCCGTTCAGATTATAGTCGTCTTGTATCATTTTAATCAATGTTGAGAGTTGACTTCAACGAGGGGCGGTTAGCATGTTGATATGGCTCTGTGCGATC